>CAVNYN010254493.1:0-82504 GCA_963692815.1 Nyctanthes arbor-tristis | reverse complement strand
ATAATAATAATAATAATAATAATAATAATAATAATAATAATAATTGATGCTAAATAAAGTCAGATAAGTAGAAAACATTGGGAGAAGCATGAAATAAAATTCATATAGAGTAGATCATATACATACAAGTCTGAATATACTCTAAACAATATCCTTAACTTTAGTGTGTCACTCGATTAGTACAAACCATGTTGATTCACTTCTTTATTCGTATCTTTATTTTTCATCATCAATTACAAAAAGGCAAGCAAAGCATGCTTAATAATTGGAGAGCAAGTAAATTTTTGCATTCATAAAGAAGAAAAAGAATGATAAGAACTAAACAATACCATAGAAGGGGAAAAAGGAAACAGGCGCTATAGAGGAACTCAATGCCTCAAATAAAACAAAACAAAACAAAAGTCTATAGCTCGTAGAACTACAAGACAGGTCTTGGATAGTTTTATCACTCTATATATAATCAGACACTTACAATGAGAAGAACTTCTCTGTGACTACATTAAAATGGGATCACCATCCAAGTTTCAGTCACAAAGCATTCATATACATAGAAAGAAACAAAAAGAAAACCAAACAAGACAACTAAACTTAAAATAGATGAGAACAAGCTTCTACTTAATACATGGTCAGTCAAATAAGAGTCCAATTTCTTTTCTTCACAGCTTGTAGCCTATAGAAATATGCACATTCCCATTCAAAAATTAAAAGTTAACATGCATGAGTAGATCTATTATATGCTACAAAAAAGAATAGAAAAAGAAAGAACTCAGTTAAACTTTATTAATGCCTTACAGACCTCACAAAAGG
This sequence comes from Nyctanthes arbor-tristis, assembly GCA_963692815.1. Lineage (NCBI taxonomy): Eukaryota > Viridiplantae > Streptophyta > Magnoliopsida > Lamiales > Oleaceae > Nyctanthes > Nyctanthes arbor-tristis. The sequence goes on along the minus strand of CAVNYN010254493.1, from coordinate 81,697 downwards.
GCAACAATTTTATATAGTCTCATTATCTTTATAGAAACCAAAACTATAATTTGAAAGGAAAAAAAAAAAACATTTGGAGTGGAAAAAAGACAAGTCAAATGTGAAAATAGCTATTGTTATAGGAAGAAAACAAATAAATAAATGGAAAGGGGAAAAAACCAAATTCAAAATTTCTAAGCATCTTAAAACCTCCCCATGGATTACAAGTACAAACTTACTATACTCAAAAAAATAATAATAAAATAAAAAATAAAACAAAAATTAGAAATTAAGTACAGGGAAGGATTTTCAAGAAGAGCAAAAAAAATGGAAAATCCATGATTGAGAAAATACGTAGCTATTTCTTTTGAGTGCATCCCTTACCTAGAAAAGCTATGAACTTTGTGCCTTCACGTATCAAATTTTGCACATCGAGATGTAGCTATTCCTGAATCATGACATAAATTGTCAAGCTGGAAAAGCCCAGTACTTCACCAAGTTGAGAGGAAAATGTCACTAAAATTATACCGAGTTGAGAGCAAAATGTATGTGAAATTTTAGGGCTTTTAAAGGGAATTTTGTATGGCAAATTGAAAATAGAAAAAGTTCATAAAAATTACTACACTAAACCCACTGCCACCGTCAATAGGCACATAAAGAATAGAAAATTTTACATTTACACTATCAACTTAATATTGTATGCATCTTTATAATTAATTTTTTAATAGTTAACATATTTTGTTGTAAGTATTTTAATTTACATACAAATAGTATGTTAGAAGTTTTACAAAATTGTGCTCCTTCACACACACACACACACAAAAACACGCACAATTAACCTATTTAAAATACACATGAATTACTTCAAAAATATAAATTAAAAAAATAATTTTTTGAATACATTATGGGTACATACCACATCTACATCAAGAATTTTTACTGCACTTGTAATGTACTACAGCAAGCAAAAATATATGACGCAAATGTTTACCTAGCTGTTGAGAGGCGATATCATTTTAGCCTATGTAACAGTTTTATCTTATTATTAAACATTCATGTTGATTAAAAATTTAAATAGGGTTAATTTCACAAATCATCCTCAACCTTTGAACTAAGTCTCGATTTCGTCCCCAACCTTTGTTAAGACAAACCACAGCCCCCAACCTTTAAAAAACATGCACAAATCGTCCCTATTTCTACTGTTCCGTGAAATTTTAAAAAAATGACGATTATACCCTTAAATATTTCATTTTTTTTTAAAAAAGGTTCAAAAATAATTAAAAACTAAAAAACCGACATGCCCTATCCCCATCCCCCGCCCCTACCCCATCCCAAGACCTTCTCCCATCCCACAATTCCGGCCACCAGACCGTTCCGACAGCCCAAAATGGAGGGGTAAATCACCCACATTTTGCTGCCGGGAATGGCAGCAAAATGGGGGGATTCACCCATAATGGCAGCACAAATGCTGCAGGAAATGACAGCGTTTTGCCTGACATTTCCGGCAGCATTTACATTCACAAATGGGGGTGAATCTTTCTTATTTTGTTGCCGGAAATGGCAGACCCCCCATTAGTGTTGCCAGAAGCAGAACCAACGCTGCTGGAAATGACAGCGATTTCCAGTAGTATTTTTACTGCCAAATAGGGAGTTAATCCCCCCATTTTGCTGCCGGGAATGACAGCAAAATGAAGGGATTCACTTCCCATTTGTGCTGCCATTCTGGCAGCAAAATGCTGCTAGAAATGACAATAATTTGACAGCCATTTCCAACAGCATTTAAACTCACAAATGGGGTGAATCCCCCATTTGTGCTGCCAGAAAGTGGCAGCATTGCTGCTGTTTTCTGGCAACACAAATGCTGCAAGAAATAGTAGCGACTTTGCTGCCATTTGCGACAGCATTTCTCTCAAGAATATAGGTGAATTCCCCCTATTTTGCTGCCAGGGCAGTAAAATAGAGGGATTCACCCCCCATTTGTAGCCGTTGGAGAGGGGAAGGGGCGTGGGGTGAGGTAGGGGTGGCGGTGGGGTGGGATGGGTTGGTTTTTAATTATTGTTAAATCTTTTTTAAAAAAATTTAAAGTTTCAAGGCTATAATCGTCTTTTTGTTAAGAATTTTGTAGAATAATGTAAAAAGGAACAATTTTTGCATATTTTTCAAAGGTTGGGGCCTGTAGTGTGTCTTAACAAAAATCGAGATTTAACTCAAAGGTTGGAGACGATTTGTAAAATTAACCCTATTTAAATACTACCGAATGCATAAATGTAAATATTATTTAGTGAGAACTATTCCCATTAAACTGGCCAAAATGAGCCCTTCGTATTGGTTGCAATGGTGTTGGCATGTGATAACCCAAGTGCTATCTCATTTCCTGCCTATGAAGCTAATAACACATTGACCAAAAATCATCAATCATCATTAATGTGAAATTAAATATTTAAAAAAACCAATTTAATTAAGCAATTAGTTATAAATCAAACAAATAATTATCCCTAACAATCAATGAATTAAAACAAATATCCTCATCCTCTTTCCAGTTATGTTTTTAGAACCCTTTATCGGTTTTACTTTCTTCACTGCGAGGATTTTTAGAGCAAGAGATTATGGTAATGTAGATTGGTATTGTAAAAATAAAAAATTTAAAAAAAAAAGTGAAGGCGGGACATACCCTATGCTTGAAGAAAATAATCCACAATCCTTAAAATTTGAGCAATGTAACGAATAGAACAATACAATAATGTAATAGCTCACAATTTATTGTTTCATAGGTGCCATTTGCTACAACAAATCAAACAAATAGAACTCATTATTCATAATAACAAGAGATAAAGATCTCACTTAATTCACTCAGTTTATAGTCTATTACATAGACAAATCTATACAGATACAAAATTATTTGGCTAACAAAATAAAGGAGATTAACTAACCAAAATGATCTTGCATTTTTTAAATGATTCATCTCTTTAGGCAAATTGACCTACCAATTAAGTTTTTTGATTTCATCTTTTTGTTTTACGAAAGCTATGCATCTAGAGCTTGTTCTGAAGTTATTTCAATGCAATTTGTGAACGTGCACAAGTCACAAAAGGCGTCATTAATTTACCCCTAAAATTAACCAAATTCAAAATGACAAAAAGGTATAGTCAATTAATCAAAAGAAAATATCCCATTTATCAATGTCATGCAATACATCATTTTCTTTCTGCACACATATTTATAAATCTAAGGATTAGCTAAAACACTTGCATAAATAATCTAAGTTGCTTTGTCATTTTAGCATAATCAAAAAATATATTAGTAACCTATGAGTATTTATTTCCAACTAGTGAATAAGAGGGCATGACTAGTAACAGGGTTTGAATAATGCAGACGAAGATATATCTCAGATTAATAATTATATAGATATACTTCAATTAAAAATGTGAAAACATGCTTTGGAGATTGCATAAAGAGAAAAAAAAATAGAGAAAGGAATAAAACAATCTCAAACACGCTTTCCATGACCTTGACAATGCAATTGAAGTGGAATATTATATTCAATGCTTCACAGCCGGTATGAATACCATGTCAAAATTTACAGGAAATTGTTTAGTGTCGAAACAACATGTAGTTTTGTTCTTGAAGAATGTGCAAGGAGTAATGTTCAGGAAGTCATTTAAATTAAGTCAAAGAAAGATGCAATGTAATAATGGTCAAATTACTATATTAGTTCTCATAGGTTTATTTGAGTATAATTTTTAGTTGAAAATTTGTTTGAGGCATAGGCTTCATAAGCTTAAGCCAAAATAGATTAACAAGTTTGAGATGCCTTAGTACTATAGTTTGCCTTTAAACACCAAGACTTTGGTAGAAAAGAATCCATACTCCTTATCCCCTAAAAGAGTCGATACTCCATATCCTTTAGGGGTGGTTTGAAGCTATTTATCCGAATTGAATTATAAAGAGAAATTATAAAGAGGTGAAATGAGTGGTTTAGATTTAATATAAGTTTGAAATTTGTGGTTATAGATGAAAAGTAGTCAAATCAATAGTTAAATCAGTGGTAGGTGAGATTATAAAGAGAAACGATAAAAAGGATCAAACACCCCCTTAATCTCTGTTTCTTATCTCCTAACCACTAAAACAGAAAACGCAGTAAAACTCTCACGTCATCTAACACAACTCTCAATTATCGACAACTAAAACACACATATAATCAATAAATCATTATATTATATTTATAACTAAACGTGAAATCCTACTTGTTAGATAAGAGAAGAACTGGCGCAGAACTAGCGTCTAGCGTTGGGTCGGTTGTGATTAAAACCCCGATGATTTCATCGGCGTCTAGTACAGCAAGAGGCGGGGCATCGGCGGCAAATTACAATAGCAATTCCAAGGAATAAAAGAAAAAGAGGGAAAATAGCCATGGAAACCCATCTGCTAAAAATTCAAAAGAAAAAAAAATGCAGAGACACTTCATCGACAAAAATCGAGATCTTCCGAGCTTCCAGCGATATCTGTGAGTTCAAACTTCAACTAAATCTTGCCAAAATAGATACGGATCTTGCTGGAATTATAAAAACTTAAAAAGATCGCGAATTTTGAACGAAAAAATTGGTCCTCTCAGGGTTTGTAAACGGTTCTGGGTAAAGTCAGCTCTTAATAAGATCTAAAATTGCACAGAAAGAAAAGACCAGGAGGTTGAAGATCGATGAATCAAGCCCGTGAGAACTGATCAGGAACGGAGTTGAGAGCTGAGCATAAGACCTAATTGAACATGTTGTGTGAATTGAATATGGCGTGTGAAATTTAGGTGAAATAGACTATGATGTCACATGACATAGGAGATGATGTCTTATGAATAGTAATTACTGAATAGTTGCTTAAACAGTGAAAATGCATCTCCCTGTTTTTAATGTGTAGGGATATCTTCAACCCACATACTTTTGACTTCCTCACGTTTAATCCTTAGATTTTTGAGAAAATTAATATGTTTATGATACTCAAAAGTAGATAAAATTGTCCATTTTTGTTTCTTTTCTTTTTTAATTGTTTGAGATCGGGTTAAATCCTAAAATAAATAAAAAAATAAAATTAAGTGGTAAAATGAGGAAGTGCAACGATAAATATCTAGTTTTAATGGCCTAAAATAAATGTAAAATTGAACTTGTAGGCCATTCAACTTATTAGGCTGGAGAAAGATTTACAAGTTGACCGATGGGGTTTTTTTGAAGGTGGCCTAAACATTGATATTGCTGACCTCAGAGTGCACATCCCTGCTGCCACTGCATTCGTTGACTCTGAAGGAAGCATTAGTTTCTTTCTTTCTTTTCTTTCTTTTCTTTTTTCCCTCCTCCCTTTTTGTGCAACTTTTAATTAGCTATAACTTGAGAATAAGCCTTTACATTATGCTTTGAGGAATGCTTCCAACTAATATTTTTTTTTTTTTTTAAAAAAGGTGCGTTTTAATTCTTTGAGGTACTATTTTTTCCGGCATTAGAAAAATGCATGGCGTTGGCATATGTTAATGGTTTGCAATTTGGTTTTGTTATAGTATATAGGTCAATGATGGGGCATAGTACTTGTGTCAATGACATTATATAGGTCAATGATGAGGGCATAGTACATATGTCTCAATGACATTGTCAAACAAGAAGAAAATGCGTGTGAGCAGCGTGGGAGACTACATTTGTAAATTCAGTTATAAATGTATATAATTCTTGACTGGTTAAAACACTATAATCAAAATTCACGTTATGATCAGCAAAGCTGAGATAAGCTAGATAAACGTTATAAGCATTTCTTTGCTTTAGGACTCTGGTTGATTTTGAAACAGTCATCTGCAAAATATTTGTTTGAATACCTCTTTTCCACTTTATGTGTCTAATCTAGGCTAACTAAAACAGCAACTTAAATAGCTAAATTAGCCTTGTAAGTAGTTTGTTTTGGGGCATCTACTCAACCTCTTATAAATTAATATATTTTTTGGAATAATTTTTTCCGTACAACGCACGAGTGAAAAACTAATTATATATTTAATATATTATTGGACTAGGCAATTAATTGGGTATTTCTTGATCCATATCTATCACTAAAATAAAAGCAGTCAAAATTTGTCTAGGGCATATTTAATTTGTTCATTAAGGGAATTTAAAAAGTAAAATTTGCTCTCTTTTTTCTTTTTCCATCGTTTTGCAACTCTTTTATATGTGGGATTAATATTGAATCCATTTTGACATGGACAATGACTTATATGTTACAAATATGGGGAACTTACATTTGTCATCCATGTTGACAAGTGCATGATGAATCCTAATTCGATGAAGAGTTACAAAATTTATAGAACCAAATAAATTAATTACATGCAACGAAACATCATAAGAACAATAAATACACATTTACTTGATAAATATATTGATTTCATATTGTGTTCCGTTACTTATTTGTTATAATTTTATACTAATTTTAAAGTTCCACTTTTGTTAAGTGATTTTCCTGTGCAATGCACGGATGAGAGTCTAAGTAAATAATCACATCCTTCTTCTACTCTTTGAAATACTTATGCTTATTGTTAGAGATTATGGACGCTTTTTTTTTTCTTTTTCCTTTTGCACGGGTGAGAATCTAGTTTAATTGTTACATGTGAGTCCAAATAGTAGAAGGCCTTTTTTTTCCCATTATTAGTTTTCACACATCCGTTGCACGTGTTTTGTTTTACTTTTTGTTTGAAATCGTACGGATTTTATTAGCGTTAAGGTTATAAATTGGTAAATAAGTAAAATCTTGGAAAGATCTAATCTATAATGCAATAGCAATTAATATTATTAGTAAAATCAAACTGGACATGTAAATGGTGAAATATACCATATACTAAAAAAGTAGGTGAAATAAAAAAAAAATAATATATCTTATTAGACAACATTTGAAGATTTGAAGAGCATTATGTAGCAGAAAAGGTAAAAATATGTTGAATTATTTTTCACATCATTCGATTCGAAGATGTTACTCAATAAGTAAAATAAAATAATGTCTGGTATAAAGCTTTGAGAAAGAAAATAAACATATTATAAACTAAGAAGAAATGGTGAAAGTATGCCTCACTTCGTTAAAAAATAAGTATTTACAATATCATTGTCTTAGTTAAAGATTTGCAAGGTAAAACTTGCCGCTATTAACCCACTAATTATATAATTTGTTAGACAGTAAATCATAAGTGAAGAAAACAAAAAGAAGAAAACTACAAAAGATAGGTAAACATATAGATGCATTTCACACATGTGTTTGAAAAATACATAAACACATGGATGAAAATAGTGGTTTTATACATGCTCATTTCCAAAACTCATTACACAACAAAAACTCTAAAAATTGAAAATAATGTGAGAACATAAAAATCAAATGTATTTTTCAATCAAGGATAATACTAAATAAGGCAATACGTCAAAGACATCAAAGTACTAAATCAAATGATACTTAATGTTACTGATAATTTAACAATCATATATACTAATTGTGTATAACTCTTTTGAAGATTTTGATTTTGAGATAGCTAGATGGACTTGTTGCAACATAAGTATCAAATTACTTAGTTCACAGTAACATAAGAAAGACATTGAATGACGGTTTCTATTATGCAATTCAAATAAGAAAAATCTCAGTATATAATTTAACAACATCAACTCTTAAATATAAATACCAAAACACTTAATTCCTAATAACATAATATAAGAAGGATATTGATATGCCAATTTCTATTATATTGATGCAAACAAAAAAAATCTAGATATACATGTGTGGGATTAGCAAACTTTGAGAGAGAGAGAGAGAGAGAGAGAGAGAGGAGAGAGAAGAAGTTTCCAGCGTGCCTTAGCAAGCTTTAAAAAAAATAATATAAGCTCAATATACAAGCTGTGAGATTTGCAAGCTTTATAAAAAAAGAAAAAAAAAGAGAAGAAGTTTCTGGAGACATTAGCAAGCTTTAAAAAAAGTTAAAATGTAAAAGAACTTTCCGGGAAACCAGCCTTAAAAAAAAAAAGAAGAAGAAGTTATTGTTCATTGAAGAGTGATTTGGCGCTTTGCCTTTTTATATAATACTAGTGGAGTCACGTGTATTTCACGTGTAGTATTCATAATGTTGCATCTAAAACTACCAATACGTACATTCTATAATTAGCAAAGAAAAAGGGGGGAATGACCTTACAGTAAAAAATATTTTAGATGCAACAATGTCCATTATGTATATGGGGAATAGATCTTAGAAAATAGCAAATAAAAACATCTTTCATTCTTAAAACCACGTCAAGAAGCAAAGTCCACAAGCAGGATCAGAAAAGAAACTAATCTTGGGAAAACATGTGAATAGTAGAAAATTTATCCATTTTTGAAAAAAAAATAAATACACAGCATCATCACCATCCTATAGTTCTTGCATCTATATATATAAAATAAGAATAGAGTGTCTAGCATATTTTTCCCGCTAATTGTTTGGCTTTACAACATTACTGATGACATCATTGTCGACGCCATCTAATGAGTTTTTAGTTTTTTTTTTTTTTTGGGTAACAAAAACATTCATTTCATATTCCTTTTGTTGATATATCATACTTTTCCCAAAACCGAAGGAAAGTTTGGCCCATTTTCCTTTTTGATTCTTCTTGATTCTTCAATTCCAAAATTTTTTATTAAATATTTGAATTCTTGCAACCTAATGAGATGTTTTTAATCTATTTTCTTGATTCGTGTTTTTTATGACATCATTATTTATGTCATCTAACGAGTTTTTTTCTTTTTTGGCCCATTTTTCTCCGTTTTCCTTTTTTGATTCTTCTCAATTCTCCAATCCCAAAATTTTTTATTAAATCTTTGAATTCTTGCAATCTAATGAGGTGTTTTTTTAATGCATTTTTCTTGATTCTTCATGAGGTTTTTTAAGGACATCATGTTTTACGTCATCTAATGAGTTTTTTTCAATTTTTTTTAAAATGAATTTTTTATATTCCTTTTTCTTGATATATCCTACTTACCACATATGAATGAATTTTTTGCCCATTTCCCTCCATTTTTCCTTTTTATTCTTCTTGATTCTCCAATCTTGAAATTTTTTATTAAATCTTTGAATTTTTGCAATCAAATGAGGTGTTTTTAATCCATTTTTTTATTCTTCTTCAGATGTTTTATTTTATTTTTATCTTTTTTTGTGCGACTACTATAACATGTAAGCTGAATTTGTTTACAAATTTTGAGTAAAGTCATTGTTAAAATCTTATGATCATATTTTGCATTCTACTAGTTAGAATTTCTAACTATTTAACATTTATTTTTTTATCTTGTTTATTATATTATTATATTGTCGAACACAACCATCTTTTTTTCCTGACGTTATATGGATAATAAATGTGCACAAATAACTTTCTAAATACAAAAATAATTGCAACTACTTAATAATTTATAGAAATACTTGCCAACTTGCATATAGTAAAAAAGGTTTTTTTTTTTTTTTCTTTTGAGTCACGACTACTATATGATGTCGAATGTTTACAAATTACGAGTTTAAATTAACTATCGAATAACTACGTAATAAAGTTCAAAAAATTAAATTAATTATTTTTTAATTTTAATTTTTTTTGATTGTAACAAAAGAAATTGTAAACTAAAACTCTTCTTCTTTCTTCTTCTTTTTTAATATAAGCTTTAAAATCTTACTAATTTCTATCAAGTATAAATTAGTAAATGAGTCATATACTTAATAGGTGTTTTTTGTATCCTCTCCTCTTTGATTTTAATTTTTGTCATTCCTACTAATAATTTTTTTCCTAAATGCAGGATTGGAAATCATAAAAAGATGTTGGTATTTATTGTAACTTTATGTCATGTACTTTGTTAAAACCACAACCAAATTTTATGGGTTGTATATTTGACAGTGTATTTTAATTATTATTACATGTATATTTTGTTTTATAATAATAGTAATTATTATTATGTTATATTTATGGAAAATTAATGGAGAACAAAATTATAGTAATATTTTGCACATCATGAAGTTCTAGGCTTTTGAATAAAAATAAACTAAATATATCTTAGTAATTCTTCTATTTTGGTATTTTGTACTTTTCTTAATTTTTTTTCATTTTTAATAAATTTTTCATGGATACTGACTATAAAAATTTATATATATTGCCATTAAATTTGTTATTATTGCTGTTTTTCTCATGCAATGCAGGGGTGATATTTCTAGTTAATAACAATTAAAAGAATTGCCTTATGTATATTACATGCTAAAAAATCTACTTATTTGTGAACATACAAATGATTCACGTTATGAAGATGAATACTATTTCTCCAATTTGTTCAACCGCAAAAATTAGTAACAACCTCTTTGGCAAAAAGGATGTTTGACACAAAAGATCCATTAAGCTAGAAAAAATCACCTCATAGCAATTAAACCATGATTACTCTATCATTTCTTTTTCTTCTAAAGAAACGATAAATTTTGCTAATACAATACTCTCATACTAACAAAATAACAAGATCCAACTGGCTAAAATAAATAAATATAAAATTTATAGACTAAAATGAGGTCCAGATCTTTCAAAATTTTTTTTCTTAAACTAATCCAAGAGCAATATTGTCACACGCCAATACTCACAACTGGAAAATGTTCAAGGTAAGGATCCCCTGGGCTCACTCACTTTCTTCTGCAGCCTCTCTCAAGTAAATTCAAATACTGGAATTTTAGTTTGATTAAGGAGACTTCCATACGTGTTGCCTCAGATTTAGTCAGAGAAAGTTATATCAATTTACCTAATCAAAATTACAAGTTACAATAAAACTATAGAAACAGATTCATACAGAGATGAAACTTGCAAAAGAAGAGTTGTTGATGATACGATAAGATTTTCCAACATAAGATAAAACTATTTAGCTAACTGCAATTAAGCCAAACTCAGAAGGAATGATCTCTCAAACTCTAAAACAGTGCTTTCTTCTATCTATAAGCATTATTGAGTCTTAAAGTACAAAAAGTTAAATGCATCAATAAATATTTTTAAAAAATTAAATATTTAAAAAAAAAAACATATAAAGAAATGGAGAGGGGGATGGAGGGAGGGAGAAAGCAATGTGAGCTAGTCGTGACCATACTCCACACAGCTAAATCTGTCAGTTAAATAGCTAGATGGCATGACATAGTGACAACAATGGTATTAAGATCTTGAAGTAATTTCTTTAAACGAAATAAGGATATCAAAGGCAATCAAAGTTATAGGATATGCAAAAGAGACAATACTGAAATCACAGCCAGTCTAAGATGCTCGACTTGGGGCTTCCAACTTACATAGAGAACATAAAAGTTCACCATATATGAATCATAATTGCTATGTACCAAGAACATTCTCTTCCAAATGATGGAAAATAAACAAAAAGAAAGAAATACATTTCAAGGGCTAGATAGCAATGAAGTTGGTTCAATGCAAAGGAGCATTCCATTTCTCAAAAAGAACATTTTGGGGAAAATGGAGTAATGCTGACTTGCTGGAGGATTTCAAACATTCGGAATTTATAGATTAATCTTTTCCCATAAATAATACATAACATTAAAAGAGAAAAGAATAATGTCTAATTTCGTCTTACTGAAGATAACAAATTATATTCCAAATAGCTTGTATTATTGGCTTCTGTTATCATTATTCATCCCCAGAATATACATTATTTATACAAGATATTAATATAACCACCTAGTGTATATTGATAAAAATAGAATAGTCACAGAACGGACTCGTAGCAAAGCCAAAATGAAGAGTTAAAAAGCCCTTAGCTCTTTCTTTTCGTTTGAGCAAAGATTGACCATGAAAAAGGATAAACTCTTAAACGACACTATCCTTCCCGGGGCTTCAAATTCAAAGGCATTAATGCATCATAGGAATATAATTTAACTAGGGTCTTTTTTCAAACCTTAGGGATAATGAACACAGAATTCCACTGATAATACAATACTTCTCCAAGTTAGAACTTCACACCAAAAATCCAACTATTTTCATGTGTTTTGGGCACTCTACAACTTTTCTGTGGTTATACCAGTAACACTTTATTTATAGTAGCAAGTCATTTGGAGTTCCCCGATGGTCACCATCAATATACAAAAAGAATCCTGTAAACACCGAATTCTCAATAGTAGTATCCAAAACTCATTAAAAAAAAAAAAGGCTAAATAATCTTACCGAGAAACAAACTTGAAAAACCAGACAACACAAAAATAAAAGTAAAAATCAGATTGGAGAGGTGAGGCCACTGCAGAAGAAGTTTTAGGCTCATGATTCTGTAAGAGATTGTTACCTGACCAAAGGATGACGACTGCAATTTTGTGGCTCCAATTAGAAGGGACGATGACAGGACTGTAAATCGGGATCAGAGCTGTTGGGTTTCTTAAGGTTTTAGGAGATTGTTACCTAGGTAAATTGAAAATTTTGAAGGACATGGGAATGGAAAAATTGGCACTTCTTGAAGAGAGTCAAAAGTGGTGTAAGCAAGAAATAGTTGGAATTGGAGCGAAGGGGTTTTGCAGAAAGAAGAAAGAACCATGTGAGTGTTTTTCCAAGAAGTAAATATATTTTATGGAGGATAATAAAAGGGTTACACTTTTTTCAAGCGAGGGAAACACGTTTTCATGTTACTGTTTTATGAACAGTGTCATAGAATGAACAGTAAAAATGAGGCCTCCCCCATTTTTATTGTAGAGATGTTTTATGGGCAGTGTCATAGAATGAAACGTAAAAATGAGGTCTCCTCTTTTTATATTGTAGAGGATAATAGTGAAGTGAAAAGGGCCTAGTAGAATAAGAAACGGCCCAAAACAAGGCCCTGGAAATCGGCCTACCCTATCCCAAACAAACAAACGGGTTAAAAAAACCTAAACCAGAGAAGAGAAGAACAAGAAAAAAAAAAAAATAGTTGAAAACAACTGAAAATAAAATCAGCTAACGTGAAAGGTCTGAGGTACTGGGAAGACTCGAAACAAAACCTTCGAATTCCAACGGCTCTCAGTCGCACGTGAACCGGTGAACGGTCGCCGTCCGTTAGCTCTGCCTCTCGTCGGTCGAGTCTCCCATTTGGTCGCCGGTCGGCAGTCACTCTTGCCCCAAAGCCTCAGGTGAGCTAACCCTAATTCCTAAGTTCCTAATTCCGAGTTGGCGTTTGGAAATTGCTTATGTTCTGCACATTTACTTGTTTTGTGCTTTTTTGAATTAGTATATTTATTCTTCCTTTGAGTTAGCCTATTTGTCAAGAGGAATTAGGCAGACATGATGAATTAGGATTTATGCATAAAGGAATCCAGTCTTTTAAATAAAAAGATAAGTATGAGAACGTTTACATTGCTGGAATTTTTACATTTCAAACTTATGAATTATTAGATGATATTTGGTCAAGAACCTATATACTGAACTATTATGCATTTTTTTCATGTGCTGGATTTTTTACATTGCTGGAATTTTTAAACTATCCAACCATTATAGCACAGAAATGCAGCTTATTGAACTGAGGATACTGACTAAAATTATATTTGGGTTGTGTTCTCCATTGTTTATGGTTAAAAGAAAAAAATTCGGATCTGTTTGCTTGAATCCACTTACTTGTAGGACAATTGAATTAGAAATAGTTATATGTCATGCCTCCGAAATATGAATCCGTATATCAGAAAGGGAAAAAGAAAGAAAAGGAAATAGGTTTAAAACGAATATAGGTGGGAGACCGTTCATTACTATTTTGCTCTAAAAATGCAAGACGTGCAGTGTTTAGGTGTCTTTTTGGGATATTGTAATGCGTTTTGGTGATAATATAGTAATCTTTTCATATATATATATATATATTTTAAAATTTAATGTTTGATATATGTGTCTTCGATCTATATGTTTTGTTTTGTGATAAAAGGTAATTATTTTGTTGCTATGATGGGGACCTATTTTTCGAGACTGCCTCAGGCCTTAGAAATGGCATGATCATTATCAATTCATGGACTAAATCACTGAATCTCTTAATTGTGCAAATTTCTATCTAATCTTCTCACCCCTAAGCCCAGTCTGTGTCTATGCCTCTGCCTCTACCTTCTTTCCTCCTTTTTTTTTTTTTTTTTTTTGAATATCTTTGCCACTATCATTCAATGGTTGAATGATTCTTTGATTGTTGTATATTGAGAAAAATGTTTTGACACTATTGATAACTTTGTAATTTTACAATGTCATGAAATTATGAAACTGCGTGGTACATTTGTAAAAAGGTCCTACAGATTTGTAACTATGTTTTGCTATTAACTGTGGAAATGGGAAAGTGTAGTGTTGGGATGTTGCTTTCTTTTCTTCCTTTGCTTGCTAGATACTTTGTAAGGACAGTGTGTTGCACACACATATTTCTTAAATTTTTATTGTGCATACCCATCTAAAAAGTTCTGGCTCTGCCACTGTAAACATGGATATTTTCGGCTTTGTCTAAGTTAACAAAGAAAGAAGAAAAGGTTATGTTAATAAATGCAGAACTAGTAAGCCTAATTTTAATTAAAAATTTGAGCATTTGGAAAATGCATGTTGCGGAGATTTCTAATGGAAGTTGACGGGTCTGTAGTTTTAGATGTATGTTTTCTTGGTTCTGAGGATATAATTTCAATGTAGACAATTCAATCACAGCCCAAGCAACATTCAACAATGCAAACAATGCTATGAAGCTTGACACAATCATCACGAAAACTTCAGTGATTATGGCATCAATAAGAAACAGCACCAGAATTAAAGAATATCAACTACAACCAGCTGGAATTGGAAATGCCTGACTGAAATATTACTGATTAAGTCAACATAAATTACAGTACGTAGGTCGCCAGAATAATTTAAATCAAATCAAAATGATCCAACCAGAAAACCAGCTGGTAATACGCCACCCAGTAGCTGCTAACTGAAATTAGAATACTAAAATGAGTTGAGATGAGAGAAGTTGAAAGGGGATGAGACGACAGATAAATTGCAGAAAGGGATGAGAATTAGAGGAAAAATTGATATGAGAAGAGGAAACCGGAGTCTAAGATAAGAATAGAGGGAGGAGATAATAATCAAAGAAATAGAAACAGAGAAGAGAAGAGAAGAGTAGGGAAGAGAAGAGAAGAGTTAGATGAGAGATAGGGAAGCAGATTCCAGGAAATCCGCATACCAATTTCCTTTGTCTGCCCCCATGTACTTACATATTAGAAATTAAAAAAAAAAGAAAGTGTGTGTGTATGTGTGTTTCTTTTTTTTTTTTTTTTTTCTTTTTTCTTTTTTGACAATAGCCTTTTTTTAGCAAAGTGTACACTCGTGAAAATTCAGAAAATGCATGTTGCGGAGATTTCTAATCGAACTTGACAGGTCCCATAGTTTTACTTGTATGTTTTCTTGGTTATTAGGATAGGATTTCATTCTATCATAAAATACTAATATATAATTTGATATAGTGTACCATAAAATTCTCGAAGAACCAGTCTGGGGAAAAAAAAGGGAATTATCTACTTGGGTTATTGTTTTACTGGCTATTGAGGTTGCTCTTAACTGTTGAATACTTGGTTTATTTTTAATTTGGGTTTCAATTGTTGGCGTTGAATATGGTTTGGAATTTGATTATTTGGATTTTTCTTTTTCTTTTTCCCTTCTCCATATAGATCATTTGTTATGGTTATATCATATATACCTGTCAGGATCTCTTGGGATTAACTTATATCATATAATTGTCATTTGTTTGTTGGAGGGATAAATAGTCCCAATTTATTCTTTATATTTGTGCTTGGGAAAATTTATTGTATTTTTTTGTTTTGTTAGGCTAATTTAAGTTTAATATACTGCAAGTCAAATCACAATTAGACTGGACTTGGTTTATCAAATATTTCAACTCCTGATCCTGGATCTGCCTGTGTGCTTAGGTGCTTCTCAGTCTGAAAATTCAAGCACAAAAGTAACATAATGAAGGTGAAAGTTATATCACGCTCAGAAGATGAATTCACTCGAGAAAGAAGCAAAGACTTGCAGGTGTATAACTCTTCGCTGCATCTCAATTTCATAATTTTTTACTTTGACATTATTGTTAGCTTTTTTTCTTTTGGGATGGGGAATTTAACTGTTGGATTTTACCAGAGGGTTTTCCGTAACTTTGACCCGAATCTTCGATCCCAAGAGAAAGCGGTTGAGTATGTTCGTGCTCTTAATGCAGCTAAGTTGGATAAGGTACTTCTGTTATGTGATGTTACAAGTTAGAATAAGTAGGTTTTCTTGTTTATTTATGATTTTTAACAAAATTTCTGGTCACTAAATTTCTGAGATATTCTAATAATTTATGTTCAACTTCTGGAAGATATTTGCTCGGCCATTTGTTGGAGCAATGGATGGGCACATTGATTCAGTCTCCTGTATGGCAAAAAACCCTAGTCACTTAAAGGGAATATTTTCAGGTTCCATGGATGGAGGTATACTTTTTCTTTAGTATTTTCGTTTTTTGAATTACTTATCTTATTTAGCTTAGATTGGGTAAACTGAGTTGCTCTGATAGTTTTGTAGTTTTTGATGGTGGCTTAAACTAACAATTTTGCGTGATGGCTATTAAATTGAAGTTTGGTTTTCGATAAAAGGTTATATGGCATTTTAAAGTACACGATCTTGAAAAGTAGTACTTTCTTTGCAGATATTCGGCTTTGGGATATGGCTAGCAGGTATTCATTTGTTACAACATGTCGGAAGTTACATATTACAGGGTTTGGTACTTTGGTTTGAGAAAAGGGTGTTTGATTTCCATTAAATTTAGCGAAGTTTATTAGATCGAAGGTGGAGATTTAATGGATGTTTGAAATGTGTGGTTGTAATTTAGTAGTTATCAAATTAGTGGTAGGTGAAATAATAATGTGGAAATTATAATGAGAATCACCTCTTAAATTCTGGGATTACTTTTGTTTTGTCTTGTATTAGCTGAAAACTTCAGTTAAATATTACCAATACCAAAGTAGTCTGATATCCTTCTCTCTCTTGGAATGCCTGATTTGCTTGTTCGAAGTAAAAGATGATTGTAGACAAAAATTAATTTAAGAAATCTGATAAGTAAAACTAAATTGTCCAGTAGAGATGCACCGTCTTCTAGTACTGGTGATGCTTTCTTCTAAAATATTTTACTAATGTGACAAAATAGGCAGACTGTTTGTCAGTTTCCTGGTCACCAAGGTGCGGTGCGGGGTCTCACTGTATCCACAGATGGTCGTGTTCTTGTATCTTGTGGGACTGATAGCACGTAAGACCGAACTTCTTCTGAAGCTTTTAAGTTCATCTGTAAGTAAAAATCATTGTTAGAGTAATGTGAATTAGTTCTGATGATTACTCTCAATCTTGTGGTCATTCAGTGTCCGGCTCTGGAACGTTCCTGTTTCTTCTATTATGGAGTCTGAAGACTCATCTGATAACTCTGCCAAGGTTAGTGATTCTTTCATTTAACTTTGCCATGCACCTTGACAATTAATATCTATTTTGCTTGAATAACCTTTGTTTTTGGATTCCCACAGCCACTGGCAGTCTATGTTTGGAAAAATGCATTCTGGTAAAGTTTCCTTTGCCATTGCCTGAACATGTAAACTGAATTTTTGTACTATTTTGTTCCTGGCAATATATATTTAGTATCTCTTTAGTATAGCTTTATTGGGATGTGATTTTTGAGAGCATATGCAGTAGAGAAGTAGGGGAAAAAATAAGCCTTTTTTAAAATTAAATTGAAAAATCTGTGGTTGGAATTGAAGTTTGACTTATTTGCCAACTTTTTATTTAAATTTATGATGGAGAGAACACCCCTTTGGTTATATGTTCTGGAAGTTCTTAGCCATAACTGCTTCATAGTTTTTCTTACATCTGTGTTTTTCTTTCAGGGCTGTTGATCACCAATGGCATGGAGATCTCTTTGCAACAGCTGGAGCTCAAGTAGATATATGGGACCATAACAGGTTTTACTAGATTTGTTTTTGCCTATTTTAATGTTAGAGATGCTTTAGTTTGTAACATTTCATGTCTCTCTTGGAGCAGGTCTCAGCCTGTCAATAGTTTTGAATGGGGAAAAGATACTGCTATATCTGTTCGGTTTAATCCAGGGGAGCCCAATATATTGGCGACATCAGCAAGGTCTGCATTATTTATGTAAACTTAATAATTCCAGTTAAGTTAAAAATAAATAAATAAATCCTTTAAAAAAAAATAATAATAAATAAATAAGAAAAAGAAAGTGGCTATGCAACTGTGTGATTGAGAGTAAAGATCTTAGTAGGTTGCTGCTACAGCGTCTAGGTTTTGACAGTTTAAGTTATATATTTTATTTACTCAATAATTTATTCAGTAAGTGATGCTAAGAGCTAGAAGCATGTTAGATTCTTGCAATCTTACGAATTTGCTTCATCTTAAATAATCGTGTTTTGGCTCTGAAAAAAATTGTAGTTTTGGTAATCATCTTGTTAATATTATATGCAGCTGTTTGGATTAGGAGGTCTCATGTGTAATGGGGCAGCTATTGACACTAAGAACCTAGAGAAGGAATTAACTAGTATAATGTAGAAGTCCTTTTGATAAAGAAACGGGATGATGGAAAGATATGCAGATAGTTAAGACTAAAGGGGAACGTTACAAGAATATAGAAAAATGTGAAAAAATGAGGTGTTTGATGAATTTTAGCTAGCTGGAAAGAAGCCAAGAAAGTGATGGAAATGATGGAAATTTATGTGAAGATGCATGGTGATGCCAAATAAACACAAGAACTCACAAGCTATGATACTCGGACTCGCCGAATGGCTGCCACACCCGTGTTGACGCGACATGACACGGGTTCGGGTGAGGATCCCGTATCCGATCCTCCATTTCTAGATCCGATGCGGCGAACAGTGGAAGACCTCCAATGAAGGTGTAGCAAAGAGGTAGAGGAGAGGGATGACTATAGAAGGGAGAAGAGATGGAAGGCAGGGACTATAGAGGGAAGACAGGATTGCCGGAAAACTCGCCGTCGATTGCCGGAGTTTTCTGAAGGTTTGTACAGAAAAGATAGAGTAGAGGGGAGAAGACGAAGGCGGAACTGTAAAACACACTTTAACAAAAACCCTGTTATGAAATGAACTTAAAGTCTAGACTTAGTTGGACTGGATCTATATAGAATTGGGCGTGAATTCTTAAAAAACAAAATTTATAATGGGCCTTGTTTTTTACATTATAAACAATGTTCATGTTTTGAACAAATAAATAAAATAAAATGTTAATGTACGGTCGTATCTTTGAACCCTTAATTTTCGGATCCTTTTTTTCAGCCATGTCCTATATCCTAACTTTTTGAAAGTAAAGGATCTGACACTCCAGATCCGTAACTGCTCTTCCGATCTCCAACGCCCATACCCAAGTCCGAGCAACATAGCTCGCAAGCTCTTGAAACTCTAGACAATTCTTGAAATTGATTTTTATTCATAATAGAGGGATGATTCCTACAATGAAACAAGCCCTTTACTTATAGGGTTCTAAGTAAACCTAATTTTAAGGAAATGACTTATAGCACAAGCAAGCGACTACCACGAGTTAGCCACTAGCACAAGTAATCCACTAGAAAAAGTAATCCAATAGAACAAGTTCTAAAATCCTCTCGGATAAAATTTTCCTTGCTATCTTGCATCACATGGTCATATGAAGTCGAGGTTATGGAGGAATATGCCATACTGGTGGAGGAAAAAAGGAGTCGAGATCCTAGAACTAAGTTGAGCATATTAAGTATTTTTATTGGTGACTTTGTATCATGTCAATATGAATAATTTCACATATTCTTTTAAGCATTAGGGAATTTAGCCATCATAAAACTCTACTTAAGATTGAAATGTTAACCATACACGGAGTGTATTTGTTTTAGAAGCATGGGGTTAACAAGATAACGATGAGAAAGGACTGGACAAGATGGACGCATTGTTGCAACTGCTTATAAAGATTATATTTTTGGTCGATCAATTATCCGATCTGATTTTGATGCGTAAAAAGATATTGGGTTGTTGAGAGAGGGAGATATTATAGACACTATCTGATATTGAACAAGATGCTTAAAATGAACACTATAGTGGTATTAAAACTCTTGATCAATAACACTGTTTATGGGTAGAGTCATTAGGTGCTGTTTGAAAGTATGAGATGAGAGTTTTGGCTTTATGATAAGGGATTTATTCTATATACCATTTAGAGGTTATAAGAATCATAGAGAACATGTTTGGATGGTCTTAAAATAAGTTATCTTATTAGTGAAAAAGTGAAACCTGCATGTTCTGGAGAAGTTGTAGGATCGACATATCTTTAGCAATGTCATGATGACCAGTTACCAAAATATCCATTTCAAAATGAAATGGGAAGATTTGTAATTTAAAGAAAATGAGAGGACAAAATTGTAAGAAGCTTGGTTGTACTTAACACCCTTAGGTTGGTTTCTTGCTTTATAACAGAACAGAAATGAGTAGAAATGGATGGCGAAGTGGGCAATGCTTGTATGCCTGATATGATCTAACAAAAACTTTGACCTCAAGGTCCCTTCGTAATTAGCCAAAAGCGTGTTTAATGGAGCTTGTTGCTTTTCCCTAAAACTAAACCGTCATAATCAATAAGCTAACATGCATGGTTAGTTTTTGGCGGCAAGCGTTGACCGGCTTATAAGCTGACATACACATGCTAAAAAAAGCAAGTCCCATATCATGTTTTGCTTGTCTTGATTTTTAATTTAAACTAGTGAAATATCACATGTACTTCTTCATACATTTAATGGGCCCCACAATTACTATCCACTTAAATTATTTATTACTCCCTCGGTCCCACAAAAATATTCCCCTTTCATTTTTACATAGGTTAAAAAAACATCATTTAATTTTATTGGAAATGCACAATTTAACTCCTAATATACCCTTTGATTTATTTAATATTTCACTTTTGTTGTTCTTTGTAACATAATTACTAATGAGGGTATATTAGAAAACTAAAAACAGGGGTATATAATTTGGGACAGATAAAAAAGGAAATGAGGAATATTTTTTTCGGGATGGAGGGAGTATTTAAACTCTCCTGAAAACCAGTTATTATGTGGTTTTTATTGCTTGGAAAAGGAATTTGATAGGATCTAACGGAATTTCTATAGCGAATGTTAGAGGAAAGGGGATTTCTCTTTTAACACAATAAGGATAATAGAGAGGAGTGATTATGAGATCTTGTGGTGGTGGTGGTGGTGGTGGTAGCCCGTACTATGTGTATCTGGATTAAATTATGTATAATGGGAAGAGGACTTAAAAGATGATCTGACATATGAGCATGCTGAATTTGAACTTGTTTTATGAACATGAACATGTCTTATTGGCCCTTATTATTCTTGCTGCAACACCTTTTCTTCTCTTTCTTTATTTTTTTAGTGACCGGAGCATTACAATATACGACCTATTGGCCCTCATATTCTTGCTGCAACACCTTTTCTTCTCTTTCTTTATTTTTTTAGTGACCGGAGCATTACAATATACGACCTACGGTTGTCATCTCCAGCAAGAAAGATTATCATGAGGGTGAGTAAGAGGATTTTCTATTTGGTTGGTATTTGAAGACACCCTATAAATTAGCAATATCTATACTACAGCACTTCTAATGTTTTATTTGGCCAAGAACAGCAGCTATTATCACCATGCTTATTCTCTGAGCATATTCTGCTAGCAGCTAGTAATACTTATTATTCTTGCCATCTTGGTTTGGTATAGTCTATTGGGAAAGGAACTGGAAAGGAAGAAATTTAAAGATAGATCAAATTGAAATTTAACTTAGTTTTTTGGGTTCCAGATGAAAAGGTGACAATTGCTAGGAATATCAGTAAACTATATTTGGATGCCTCAGGACATTCTACATAAATGGGGGAGACATAAAATAATATGTTTCAAGAAAGAATGTCCATGAATCTTAAGCAAATCTTAAGCATATAATTTAGTAGTTATGACTAGTAAGGTGCCAGAGAATCACGTTGAATTTTGTAGGGCCTGGAAAATGTTTTGTATCATGAACAATGCTACATGTACAACAAAAATGTACAATAAATTGTACAGACATACACGTGGTAGGATCTTGTTAACTCAAGCATAACATCACTTTTTCATCAATGATTATCTCATGGACGACGTGTGTTTGTACAATTTGTTGTACCAATAACATTTTCTTTTTTTTATTGTAGATGGACCTTCATGATGAATGAAGTCTCATGAATAAGAGATATAGAGGCTCTTTGTTGTTTCAACTTCTAGGATTTTCTTTTACATTGATTGTCTACAATGTTTACGTTTTATCTATTTTGCATAGAAGCTTTTGGTAATAATAGAATATGGTTTCTTGTGTGTTTTACTTGATTTGGTGTATTCTCAGCATCTTTGATCTATATGTAGCTATCTTAACTTTGCTTTTTGCTATTCCGATCTCGAAAACTAATTCTATAGCGTGGAATCCCATGGAACCAATGAATTTTACAGCTGTAAGCCCCCAAACTTAGATCTAATTTCAGTTTACGCCTATACTCTTGAATGCTCAGTCCAAGCTTAAAAATTAGCATTTCCTAGACATATTGGGTTTTGAAAGCTGAGTAACTACAGCTTTGAATACTTGCGTGTTATGAGAACGGAAAAATATCTGTAGTGTTATTATTGTCTGACATCCATTTTCACAATTTGGAAACCACTGATGTGCACTTGAATCTGAATTGTTTATGAAGTAGCCTTTTGTATGGATATGTGTGATTACAAAGAGTGTACATAGTGGTTTGTTTCTAAGTTATCATTATTGTTTTCTTGTTTGGGAAAAACCTCCTATTTTTTTTTGCATATATATATATTTTTTAAATATATAAGGGGGAGGGGGATAGAAATGTGAGACTAAGCTGGGCCGAAGTTTCTACTTTAAATGGAAAAAGTTCCTTTGCAATTTTTGCATGGTGTGATTTTTTCTGATTGTTTGGCTTTTTATAAAATTGTCAAAGTAATGTTAGTGTGACCTCATAATTCTGCTCTTCAACTTCATTTATAATGTTATATAGCATCTGCAAAATGGGAGAGCCTTCTAAGTCACCGTTTACCATTTCCTTGGTCACTATTTGATGAACTAACATCTTATAGTAACACAGGCAAATGAAGACTGCAATTGCTACAGCTATGATGCCCGAAAATTGGATGAGGCTAGATGTGTCCACAAAGATCATGTTTCTGCTGTGTAGGACAGCCATTTTGTTTTCCTTTCTTTTTGTTTTTGTTGTTTTATTTTTTAAATAATAATCCTCATGATTCTTGTACATATTTGAGTTAACATCCCTTCCTAATATTTCTTGACGTTTTGCAGGATGGACATTGATTACTCTCCAACGGGCCGTGAATTTGTAACCGGGTCTTATGATAGAACTGTGAGTTATCTTATATTATATGAGATTTTCTATTCTTGTGACACTGTAACTACACCTTTTTTAAAGAAAATCTCTGTCTGACACAGACAGCTATGTAACTATATTTTGGATATATTTACAGGTAAGAATATTCCAATATAATGGTGGCCATAGCAGGGAAATCTATCATACCAAGAGAATGCAAAGGTTTCTACTAAAGTAGATGGTTTCTTTTATATTGCGTATTTTCCCTCCCAATATGCAAACATTGACATTCATGATGAGTTAATTATAATTATAATTCAGTTGAGTTATGGTTGCTTAATTGGTATTACCGCTAGTGGTTCCGCTAACAGTTTTTTGTATATCATACGTCCCTTTTTTCTTCATTAGATACTTACTAAATTTTCTTGCCCGCATAGAGTATTCTGTGTCAAGTTCAGTTGTGATGCAAGTTACGTTATCTCCGGGAGTGATGACACCAATCTTCGACTTTGGAAGGCTAAAGCATCAGAGCAACTGGGAGTTGTACGGAACTTTCTCTCTTCACTATTTCTATCATTTTTAATTCACTTTTAGCAGTATCCATCCTTGGAAGGAAAGGTTTGAGGGGTGGGATTATTAATTTCCAAACCAAATATTCGGACAAACTACATAATAATTGTGGATGTTTTATGGGCCAAGATCCCCAAGGCCATTTAAAAAAATGGGAAAGAAATAAAGGAAGGAGGAGGAGGAGGAGGAGGAGGAGGAGGAGGATTTGTGGAACAACCACACATGTAATTTAATTTATTTACAAGTAAAATTGAGAAGAAATGGTTTAGAGAGAGAAGAAAAGAAATTTTTGACTGATGAAACCAGGCTTTTCTCTGCAGTACCGCTTTACATTTTCTATGCCATCTGTTCTGTCATACTTTTGAATTGTATAAATTATTGTAAGGTAAATGAGCGCCTGTGGACTATTTCACATAAGAAGGGTGGAAAAGATTGTTCACTTTTGGAGCTCGGGAACTTTAGTTAACTTTTGTCACCGACTTCTGGAATACATAGTTGATTCATGAAATTGTCATTTGAATGTTATAAATTTATAATCAAGAAAATATAATTAGTAATAGTAGACTTGGTGTTTTATTTTGTTATTCTGTTTGGGAATTCTATAAGCAAAAGATTCTATCCTATTGTATTGGACAATATGCTGATAGCCCAGTTTGCTTTTGAAGCTTTTGCCTAGAGAACGGAAAAAGCATGAATATCTCGAGGCTGTCAAGAATCGATACAAGCATCTTCCTGAAGTTAAGCGCATTGTCAGGTATATG
Organism: Nyctanthes arbor-tristis; assembly: GCA_963692815.1. Taxonomy (NCBI): domain Eukaryota; kingdom Viridiplantae; phylum Streptophyta; class Magnoliopsida; order Lamiales; family Oleaceae; genus Nyctanthes; species Nyctanthes arbor-tristis. The sequence continues at coordinate 56,987 of CAVNYN010254493.1, read as the reverse complement.
AAATTTATTGAAATTTTCCTCAGCTTAATTTCCTGCTTGGGGCCCATGTAGAATTTGATTGGTCTTCAATTTCTTGTTCCAAAATTGCCTGTTGGATTTCTTTTTCTTCTCTTTTCCGGGGCCAGGGCGCAATTTTTTTTTTTTTTTTTGGGTGGGGGGTGGGGTTTGGGGGGTGGTGTGATGCAATCTGCCAGAAGAGAGTAAACTACAGTTACATTTTGTGGTACTCAACTTTGCGGCTTTTCGCTGACACACTACAGCAAGTGGGTGGGTGGGGATGCAACCTACCCAAAGAGAGTAAGCCACGGTTACATTTTCTATTAAGGTTTGAGGCTTTTAGCCAACACACTACTAGGTGAATACGAGAATTAGAATATTGTTGGCCTTACCTACTCTTTGGGATGCAACAGTGGATAAACTGTTGAATCTTGTTGACTGGAAGTTGGATGGTATATTTGTCATCCATGTCCTTGAAATAATCTTTTACATTTGCATAAGATGATGGTAAGTAGACTAGATGGCTCCTTTGCTCTGGTGGATCTGTTTCAGGGGTGATTCAGCTCCTTTCTAGGAGTTTTACCTGACTATCATCACTATCCTCGTCCCCTCCACAGCAGAGTTTTACCTGACTATCGTCACTATCCTTGTCCCCTCCACGGCAGTTGAATGCCCGTGGTGCATTTTTTGATCTTAGCTGAGCATGTGATAATGTGTGTGGCGATGTTACAGGCACAGGCATTTGCCAAAAGCAATATACAAAGCAGCTTCCCTCAGGCGTATCATGTCTGAAGCTGAAAGAAAGAAAGAAGAGAGGAGGAGAGCCCATAGTGCCCCTGGTAGCATTCCGAGGAAAGCATTGCGTACAAAAAGAATCATCAAGGAAATTGAATGAACTCCGTGTCATTGCATTTATTTAATGCTTCTTCTTGCCCTTAAAATCCCGAGGCCTATGTGCTGTGGTTCTGAACTTCACAGTTGAGGCAAGAACGTGGGGTTTTGACAGTGTGCAATACTTTCTCTGAGCGAGTAAACAACAGCAAAGACGATGGTTTCACATGGGCAATAATTTTGATACGATTTGGAAGGTCCAGTATATTTGGCGGGAAGTGTTCAATCTTGTTTAGTAGTATTTTGTTTCTCTACACTAACACGTTTACTTTTATTTTGTGATTTATTTTTTGCATCCTATAGAAAACACAAGGTTTGACAGTGTATTAAGTAACTGAATCTCGTTTCCATTTGTCATCTTTGTAGAAAATTTAGGGTCTGTCGGCCAACCAATTATAATTGTTATATTTTTTATTTAAAATGTCAAAGCACTTGATTGGATTAGGTGTCTTTGAAGAGGTAAGCAATGAGAAATTAGATGCTAGGCATTCTTAGCCTAGACGGTGGAAGGATCGATTGTTACTATATCTATTGAGATACTAGATTATGGAAGTTCTTGTGTTCCATGGTCGACTTTAAGCAAGCTAACAATCAACTCGCGTGGTGGATGAAATGTCATTTATCAGGTATGAAATCTTTGGCCAGCTCAATGTTTGAATCAATTTCAATACTATTTAGTTCTCTTGTGTTTTGCTGCCTTGAACAAACACGAGGATTAGTTGTAGACGGTTAGGTTAGTTTTATCACGTGTACAATGCAGCCTTGCTTGTATTTATACAGCATTACACTATAGAGCTCATTTTGATTTTCTTTTAGCGCACACAAATTCTCTCCAAATTTGTGATCTAGCTTTTGAACATGGTATCAGAGCAAGTAAGGGATTTTCATTTAATTAATCAAAATTTCGTTTGAGAAGATTGAATTGAAGACACTGTGTGAATTGATTGAAGATCATGGCCAAGAAAGAAATTATATTTGGAGCAGAAGAGCTGTTGAATGAAGTTCATGCATCTAGAAGTAATGATTGGAGAGTGCGAATTTTGATGGAGATCGATTGATCCTTCAACGATCGGATCTTCCAGGATAATGCTAGTTACTACATCTTTACTAAGAAACAATTATCTTTGTTGGAGCCGAGGTGTTAGAATTGGACTCGGAGCAAAGCTTACTCAATGATCGATATTAAGGGTGGAGAGAGAGAGAGGAGTTCACAATTTATATCAGAAACTTTGGATAACTCAGTTATGATGAATAAGAATCTTGGAAACAAGAATGATGAGTTTAGAAATTTTGAGGGTAACAGAGGAGGATGAGATCAGCTCTAAGAGGAAATTCGAAGATGGTCTAATAGCACAAATAAGGAGTCAAAGTATTGTATTTATACTAAGAAAACAAAATGGGTAATTTGCGCAAATGGACCTTATCGTTTGTTAGTATTGTGGAAATAGACCTTATCGTTTCTAACTTGACGATTTCAGCCCTAATGTATGTTAATCCTTGCAAAAAGACCTTATTATCTAAATTTATCAATTTTTTTTGTTAAAATAACCCTTTTAATCTTATTTTCTTTTTTCTAAAATATAATTCTTTAGTATTTTACCTTTAATTTCAAGTAAAATATAAAGACAAAAATTTATATTTTGATGTACCTATATTCAACTGCTATCATAGCTTTACCTACCCAGCACCACAAAAAAATATGACCTTTTGATTTCTTAGTTAATTGAAATATTTTTTAGAATCTCCAGTGGAAGTTTCGACCTCTTCACCCCAGCGTGTGAGGACCAATATAAACATCAACATGATACATTAATATGATACATTAATTAATTACTCCCTCCGTCCCACAAAGATATGCGGTCAGACGGTTAGTTAATTTTTCACGAATTAAGAAATGGTTATTAACATGGTTGGGACAATTAATTTTACATATATTTTTTATTTATAACATTCTGTATTATTAATATTGAACTGCATTGGTAGTTGATGCAGATGATTAATTAAGGATAAAACTTAGAAACAAAAAAATTAAATGTATGCCCAATTTAGTAAATGGCCTGTCTTTGTGGGATGGACGAAAATGAAATGCTGGATTATCTTTGTGGGATAGATGAGAGTAAAATATGACATTTTGTCTTTATATTTTATTTAAAATTAAGGGTAAAATACTTTTAAAAAGAATTATATTTTAGAAAAAAGAAAATAAGGTTAAAAGGGTTATTTTAACAAAAAAAATTGTTAAATTTAAATAGTAAGGTCCATTTTGCAAGGATTAGCATACGTTAGGGTTGAAATCACCAAGTTAGAAACGATAGGGTCCATTTCCGCAATACTAGCAAACGATATGGTCCATATGCGCAAATTACCCAAAAGAAAACTGTTGGGATTTTGATACCCAATAATCCGAATGTGATGATGATCAAACTCAATTTCATAGGCCGTTACAAAGGATTGAAGTGTTATTGATCAATACGAGAAGAAGTTTAAAATTGGAGATCGGAAGAGCGTCGTGTATTGGACCGAATTGAAGTAATCGGCGGCAACATGTGGATTATTTAGTTCATTGTGATTATTACCCTAACTCTATATAAATTCCAAGACTTTGTCTTGTGCATTGAGAGTTGCAACATTTGAATTTGACGGAAAGAGAGAGGACTCATCTGAGGTGTAGATTTAGTTGGTTCTCCCACTCTTTGTGAGTGTTTGGGTTAGGGTTATTACTCATTTTGGTGTTTCCTTGTGGTAGAATTTGAACTTGAGCTTTGTGTGTAATTTGTTTACTATCTAACTTGTATTTCTTGGTGAGGTATTTGTACAACATGAACATATGAGGGAATAGTGCTTTGAGCCTGATTGCTATGCGAATTTAAGGGCTAAGAAATTAAGAGGAAAAGCTAATTTGGCTGAGTCGGGGACTGGGGCAGCTACCCCCTAGCTCCATCACTGCTTTGAGAAGATTCATGGAGTTAAACCCGAATACTCAACCCCAAAGAAGTTTGGATGCCTGTGTTACATTACTAACATAAGACCTCACAAAGAATAGAAAAGCAAAAAATTCTTTTGGCAACAAAAATCTGGAATTAGATGGTTGCAGCTGGGAGATAAAAACACCAAGTACTTTTATACTTTGGTGAATAGAAACAGGGCTAAAAATAGAATATGGAGGTGTTTCACTTGATGGGCAAGAAACAACGGGACCAAATCAAAAACTCAACGGCCAACTACTTTGAACATATGTAATGAGCTATTGCAGCATATGCCACCCCTGATCTCTGACGGAGATGATCTTACCCTTACCAAACAACCAACTAAAGAAGAGATTATAACAGCCCTGATGGATGTTAAAGGAGACAACGCTGCAGGGTCTGACGGCTTTTCAGCTCATTTCTTCCATGTTTGCTAGGATTTCATTAAAGAGGATATTGTTGAAGCTGTTAATACCTTCTTCAGTGGGCAATACATGCAAGATCGTTTTACGTACTAATATTACTCTCATCCCAAAGAATTCCAATCCCCAACTCTGGAGTGATTATAGACCCATCAGTTTGTGTACTACCTTCAACAAAGTATTATCCAAAGTGTTAGTTAATAGACTAGCACCCCACTTGCCCAAGATCATTTCCTTAAATCAAACCGGTTTCATGAAAGGTAGGAACATTGGAGAGAATATCCTTCTTGCACAACAACTTATCCATCATTTTAGACCACAAAGTTAGAGATGGAAATATAGCAATTAAACTAGATATGGCCAAAGCATATGATAGGCTTGAATGGAATACTCTCTATGAAGTGCTCAGAAAATTTGGCTTTGGTGAATCCTGGATCAGCCTTATCAAAAGAAGCATATTAACTTGTTGGTTTTCTGTTCTTATAAATAGGGAACCATGTGGATTTTTTTTTTTCAATCTTCCAGATGGTTACGCCAGGGTGATCCCCTCTCCTCTTATTTATTCATCACCTCAGCTGAGGTACTCTCAAGGAGCCTAAACTTCAAGTGCAGAATCATATACCAGATTTCATCACAGAGGTAATATGCTTTTTTAGCACATTTCCTTTGCAGATGACATTATTATTTTCTCCAACGGCAACAATTCTATCAAAATACTGAGTACTCTCTTTGAGAATTACGAAACTCGTGGAAAAAAACTTCCTTTCACCTATCTGGGTGCTTCACTGCATAAAGGCAATAAAATAACAAAATAATCCCCCTCTTTGAGCCCATCTTAATGAATATCAAAAACAGTATCGATGGTTGAGAGAAACAATATCTCTCTATGGCAGATAGATTAACTCTTGTAAAAAGTGTACTTCTTTCCATGCCTATCTATCTCATCCAGGCGCTTGATCCTCAATTCTTAATAAAATTGAAGCTGTCTGCGCAAACTTTCTTTGGGGTGATAAGTTGAAGGAAAAAAGAATGCATTGGACAAAATGGAAAATTTTGTGCTTGCCTGAAATTGACAAGGCCTTGGAATCCGCAAGCTGGATCCTCTTGTACACTGTTTTGGAATTAAATTATGGTGGAATTTCAGATGCAACCATTCACTATGGGTAAAATTCGTGCAATCTAAATACTATATGAACAAGCATCCCCTGCTAACTAAAAGCTAGCAGTCAAGATTCTAGACTGTGGAAAAGACTTTGCAGAGTTAAAGACAAAGCTAAAGAGTTCATCAAATGAGAGGTGAGATCTGGAAATCTAAACTTCTGGTATGATAATTGGTTAGGGAAATAGGTTCTCTATCAAATCTTACCTGTTTGTAGCCAACCCTATCTCTTCGTTTAAGATTTTATTACTGGGGGTGCCTGGAATGTTCAAAAATAAAAAGAGGTCACCCTTAAAATTCCCATTTCAGAACACGATAATATTGTTTGGAACTTGAAGAGTAGTAAAAGATTTACTACCGCTAGCGTTTGGGAAGAAATCTGGCCTAAACGGCCTATTAGGACTTCATGGAGATATATCTGGCACAAAGCAATCTCTAACAAGACCTCCGTCTTTATTTGGTAGGTGTGGCATAGGTGTATTAGTATGGATGATATTATTATGAAGCCTCTTAACTCTACAATACTCTTCAATTGCTGGTGTTGTAAACAAATTGAGACAATATCCCATCTGTTTCTTCACAGTGAGGTGGCTTTACATGTTTGGGAGTTCTTTCATTTATTTGGTCTACAGTTTCAAACTTTTAATACCTTGCAAGACTAATTTTTATTCAGGTTGTTATCATTTCCTGAAGCCATCTCAGAGCCTTAACATGCACCAACGATCATCACTTGGCTTATTTGGGGTGAGAGGAATGAAGCTAAACGCAACAATGTGCCTATGGATCCTAAAAGGATCATCCTCAACTGCAAGGATTTCATCTCCAAACTAAATTGAGGCAAAGACATGGGAATCAAGGAAAAATGGAACAATTTGGAATGTCTTACTTTCAAGGCCTCTATATTTCCAAACTGTCCTTAGTCCTAATTCCACTATGTTAACTGTTGCATCTATGATCATCAAAAACCGTATCTACTATGGAGGTGTCATTGGAGAATATTATGACCTGATTCATTGGCTTTACTCAAATAATATTGTTTCAGCTTGGAGGTGGCAAGGTTGCTTGATTGCCATCAAGGAGGGGCTATCTTTTTGCATCAGTCAAGGTTTTAGCATCCCACAAGTGTTTACTGATTCTCTTGTTGCTATTCAATGCCTTAGTAAAAACTTCTTGTGGTCTTGGGATATTATCAAATTGTGTAGAGAGATTCAGGAAGTTGCTTGTGATCTCAATATTTATTCTTGCTGTCAACCTCTCCATATATAATGCTATCATCAACTCACAAAGGCTGAAAAGTGATGAAGAGTTTCATGATTCTATTAACCGACTAATTGAAGGATTAAATGGCAGTAATATCTAGAGCATTGGACACTCTAATTGTTATCTGCAATAACCTTTTATTTTTGACTTTTTAGTTGCTGTTGTCTGTTGTTTCTTTTTTGAGAGGCTTTGGTTTTTGTCCTTGTCCCTTGTTATTGCCTTCGTTTTTCTCGAATGAAAATTTATTTTATAAAAAAAAAAAGACCTCACAAAGGCAAGTTTGATCCAAAGGCCTATTTCCTGGATACAATTAATTTAGGACAGAAGGCATAGAAAGGCAAATCAAATTTGTTTCCAGATATGTTATCTTCTTTCAAAACATATTCCCTTGTAAAACACTAGCACTCCCGAGAATCATTCCTACTTTGCCTAATCAAAGTACAACTAATCACCCGCTAAATCAAACATAATCAGTTATTGATATTTTTGAAAACCATTGATCCAAACGTAAACCTTGTTATACCTTTGAGAAGGACTACAAGGGTGAAAACAAAGCTAAGATGGATGCATGACTGTGTTTACAATGCAGGTATTTCAGGTTAACTCTCAGCTGCAAAACGTACTTGTTCTACCGCTTTTCATCTTCCATCATCATCTTCATATATTATCCTACATTCCCTTATGAGTCCAAGATGTGTGAGTTTTTCTGCTAATGTATCTCATATCCAAGAAGTTCATTCTTATTATGAGGTAAGTAAGAGTTTAGAATGGATTGAAGCAATGCACAATGAACTGAAAGCATTAGAGGATAATATGCATGTGAGCTAGTACCTAACAGCAAAAAAGCTACAGGCTCAATACGGGTTTTCAAAGTTAAACTAAGTTCAGATGGAACTGTTGAGAGGTATAAGGCTAGGTTAACAGCCAAGGAATACCATTAAATGTAGGGCCTTAATTTTCATGGTTTTTCACAATGCCAATTGCTCAGCTAGGTCTTGGAATATACATCAATTGGATGTTTATAGTGCATTTTTTTTTTGTATGGGTACTTCGAAGAGGAAGTTTACATGGTCCCTCCTAAAGGGTATGATAAAGCAGTTAATGGTCAAAGTTTGTAAGTTGAAGGGAAGTTTAGATGTCCTTAAACAAGCATCATGGTAGTGGAATGTAGAGTTGTGTCTTAAACATAAAAGCTATAATAAAGTTTCATAAACTTTTACACAATGCATGGGTGCCATGTGATTGGAATTGGTTTAAAAATAATTTGATACGTGAGAAAATATGATCATGCCAAGTTCGGTTGTTGCTAATGTCGTCACAATAAGACACACCAATATACTAGCTCAAGTGATACTAAGAGTACCCCAAAAAGATTTAGATGGAGTCTAGAGTACCCCAAAAAGATTTAGGATTTAGAGCCCGTTTGGCATAGTTTATTTTTTTTCATTTATAAATTTACCTACTATTGATTTGACAACTACTTAACAATCACCACACATTTTAACCTTTAATTAAATCTCCACCACTCATTTTGACTTTTTATAAATTCCCTTTATAAATTGATTTAATAAATCTAACCAACTGTTAGGTAAAGTATTGACTCCTAGAAACACAATTCTCGATACATAATTTAGAAAACTTTGCAAGCCCCCCAAGTGGAGAAATTGTGATTGCTAATGTAATCGCACGTCGTGATTGCTAATGTAATCAAACGTCAACAATTTATAAAAAATTATTTAATAAATGTTTACATAAGCGTAGGATGATTGTTCCACCAATTATCATTCAATAGCTACAAATTTCAACATTTCAAGTCTTCAAGTATAAGTTATCATTATCACCTCCCCTACAATCCCTCTGTAACGGTAAAAAAAAAAAAATAAAATAATAATAATAAAATAAATAAATAAATAAATTTATTAATTAATTTAAAAAAACAGAAAAGTCACAAGTCATCTTTGCTTTATTAAAAAAAAAATAAGACCTACATGAAGCCATTGGCATGGTGAGAAACCATGAATGAAGCAAAATAAGGCCCTACATGAAGCAGTTCGCAAGAATCATGATTTCACAAGTCATGTTTTGCTTCTAACCATGCCATTATAGTAACGCCATTCTGCGACGGCATCAAACGTCGTTGTTATAGCGTTGGCGGTAGCAGCGACTTTGAGTTACCGTTGTAGTCTTCATCTCATAGTGGCGACATTATAACGTCGTCACTGTAGGTTGTGTGTACAAGCACGACCAATGATATTGCCATTGTATATTAGTATCTATAGCAATGAAGCATAAAAGTCGTCACTATATTTCTTAATCCAAAACAATGACCCATAAATGTCATGGCTATACGATTGACCGGAAGATTTCCCGCCTTTGTTCTTATATGTACCAACGGCAAGTTGTTGCTATAGGCAATATATTTGTCACTATAGTTGTAATAATCTTTATAGTATATATCATAAATGCAAGATATTAATTGAAAAACAACACAAGGGGTTACTATGTAGGTCATGTGTTCGACTGTAGGTGCTTGCAAAACAATGTCAATATGTAGGTCATGGGTTTGACTCCTGATGCTTGCAAAACAATGTGTGTTATTAAACATGGATGGAAATTGGCTGGGCTATGGAGCCATTTGGGTCGGGCTGAATGATGGTAGGTTGGGTAAAGAAATTTTTTTGACATTTGTCGTCGCTATAAACGTTGCTACCGTAGGCCGAAATGTCGTAATGCCGTTGCTATTAGGCTATTAGTACACACCTATAATGACGATATCATCATCATAAAAAACTGTCACAATATATCCATAGCAACAACACTTTGGCCGTCGCCGCTATATGCCTTATTTGTTGTAGTGATTTGCCAAGATTCATGTGATCTACTGAAATTCTAATTACTTTCAAAACCCTTGAGCAAGAATTTAATTTTTGTCCCATACAAATACGTTGTAATTTATTAAAAAAACATATTGACATCTAAAATTGCAAATACTAATTATAAATGAAGCAAAACAGTGGTTTTTTGGAGAAAAATAAAATGTAGAGCTTGTTGAAATATGTTTAAAACCTTCGCCTTTAAAAATATATTTTATAATGTAGAAAATGATTTCACTTTTTTATAAATAAAATAAAGGGGTAATTATATCATCACTATAAATTTTAATCTACACCACATTTTAACGCCACCACAGATAGGAAGGAAGAAGGGTAACGACACCACGATATATTTACTTATGTAAACTAGATAAATAAAATATAATAAAAACAAAATTAAAAACAAAATTAAAAATAAAATACAATGTTGTGCACATTTTTAGAATTCTAGGTCCCAAATCTCATTTGATTTATTCTCTCACACCACTACCAGAACACAAAATCCACCGCATTTCTACTTTTTGCCGGAAACAAAATCAGAGTCACAGGAGCAAACGCAAATTGGTCGCTGTGAAGTATGCGTTTCATTCTATTGGTCCATGCTCCAAATTAAAGAAAAATCCGTAAAACCTCTCCTCTAGTATTATGGATTGGTAAAAGAATAATTATTATCATTTACAATCAAAAGACAGCGACGACCTGTTACTGAGTTGTTGGCGCCGAAATCATAAAAACTTGATATATGAAATTTTTTTCCTTGAAATTTTAATTAATTTATCATGTCAATTGTTAAGTCGACTTGGAGCCATTGCCGGTGCCTTGACTAGAAATGGGCGAATCTCCACTGTCGTAAAAACAAAAGCAGCTGGAGAAGAAAGGGGGGAAAAAAAAAGAAAAAGCGGCAAAAAAAGACTTGAATGTGGTGGCAAAATTAAAAATGATTATGTACAAAAGATTTAAATGAGAAGATGTGCATTCACGGACGACGTCGGGTTCATGGACGAGCTGGGTTCTCCGGCGTTGGGGTTCACGACCACCAAGCGGCTCGACCTTTTTTGGACTTGGGCTGAATTTCCACCCCTAGTTAGTGATAAATGGTAAATACTTTTAGCGCTATTTAATTGTCAATATAACACATATTAGTAATCTATTTCCACTTTGAAATAAAAAAAATTGAATTTCTTGACGAGTAGTGGAGATCTGTAAAATAGGTGAGTCTTATATGATATGTAGATACAATTTGTTTAACTAAATTTTATTCTAAATTGAAATAAATTTTATTTTAAATTGAAATAGTTTTCTATTAGCTAAGTGCTAATCACTGATGTTAGCATCACTCATTAAGTAATTGCCTACCCACGATGAACATGGAATATTATGTTTATCACTGATAGTCGACTGAAGTTGGCACTATATTAAAATTAAAATTTAATTTTAATATCTGAAAAAATAATTTTTATTTTAGATGGTGAGTGATAAAAAAATAAACTCCAATAAATTCTCTAAATTAATTTTTTAAAATAGAGAGTGGAGTTTGACTCTTCAAATTTAGATAGCCAAATTCACTATATATAATTTAATACCTACAACTTTAATGATTTATTCTTATCTTGTCTTGGTTTAAAACAAGCACAAGGGATTTTGATGTTATTGGCTATTGATATTTAGAATATAAATAGTATTAATTAATTGAAGATAAATGAATATAATAAATATTTTTTGTAAAAACTAAAATAAAGAGTCAAAAGCAAACAGTTTCAGAGTCAAAATTTTTTTGCTTTTTAAATTTAAAAATACTCCTTAAAATATAGAAAACTCTTTTAAGATAGATAGATGATTAGAGATACTCTTAGAACATATATTTAATACACTTTCAAGTAAAAAAATGCTCTATTTTGTAGAGTAAATCTTAAAATGAATTAGAGAGTAAACAAAATTGTGTTGATATATCTTTATACGTTCGAGCCGAAAGATTTTAACGAATTTTAATTTTTAACAATTCAGTCAAGCCCTTTAGTTTTCTCCTATAATTTGATCAAATAATTATATGCGAGACTCTTATCTTTACCTATGTAGCAAACAAATTTTGACTATTCATTTTCACTTTGCAATGGTATATCAATTTTATTGGAAATTTTCTAAACAGATAATTGAGGTTGAAAAATTGAGCCTGATGGTTAATGTGATACATATTTGTATTATGTGAGCGATTGATCTGACTATAAAAGCAGATCAAGCGCCAAATTTGTAGCTAATCACCAATTAAAGAGGGTCACGTGGACTCTTGTAATTAATGATCAGACTTTAAATTTAGAGTTCGATCTATTTCTATGAAAAATTTATGTGAGTGATTAGACTCTGAAAATGAAGCCTCCTATATATCCTTAGAAAGATTGATTTTATCGCCTTAAAAACCCATTTTAGATGCACATCATGTTACACACGTATTCCTCATTTCGTCTCAAAGCAGGGATTCTGCAATCACAAAACTGAAGCGATTCTGCAACTTTACCAGACACAGAGAGAGAGAGAGAGAGAGAGAGAGAGAGAATTTCAGCATGTAATGGTCAGTACTACAAAGTAGCGGCCTTTATTTTGGTGGTGTAAACCGTGTGGTTTAACAAATTCCGACACTCCCATTCCTTCCCTGCCGACTCTCCTGCAGAAGCACATCAATGGCGCCAAGAAGAAGCAGAAGGGTTTTATTTACATTATTTTATTTTACTTCTCGTTTTCCTCTATTTCGTTCTACTCTTCTTGCCTCCCCCCTTCTCTCTCCTGGGTTTTGATTTATGATGTTGATGTCTTAGCCACGGATCACGAGAATGGACGCCGCTGTTGACGCTATGACTCCACTGGGTTTCTCTGAAGCTCTTGTAAAGAGGGTTGCAAGAGAACTTCTCACGGTATGTCTTGAAATTATTTTGCTCATTTCTTCGTTTTCCCATGAACTTTTTTTTTTTTTCATGTTGCCGTTCTTGATTCTTCTGATCTTCCTTGAGAAACCGGGTGTTCTCATTGACTTTAGAAAATGGAGTGCTTTTTGGTTTTACCAGGTGGCTTTGATTTGGGTCGTACTGTTTCTTGAAAATATAACGATTTTAGATTCTGTTTGGTTGGCTGATTAGACACTTAACGGGAAATAAATTGAAAACGGAAATTGTTCATCTCATTTTTGTAAAATAAATTTCAACTGATGAGACAAAATATACTTGTGGTTCTGAAGAATCATTAAGGAAATAAAAGTCTCAAGTTTCTTGAACTTACTTCACACTGTTCCCCATTTTTCCTAGATAAAGATATTTTAGCCCTGTATGAAAAAAATTGTATGCTTATTTCAGCCCAATAACAACAATGCTGAAATTAAACTGGCACTTTTTCCGCCTCTATAACATGGTTGCAACTGTGATGCACAGAGTTCCTTTATTTAGTGTTTGTCTTGGGTCTCTCTCTCTCTCTCTCTCTCTCTCTCTCTCTCGTGTGACGGTCTGGTTGTTTATGTAGCTCTGCGATGCTAATGTAGGATAAGGGTGATATGTCAAATGATTTTACATGGTTACTGATTTATTAAAGTTTCTGTTTCTTCAACTAGTTATATGGGGGTGAAGAAGCGTGGGTTCTCATTGAAGATGGCTCGTACGAAGTTCTAAGAGAAACACTTCTTCGCCATGGAGAAGAAAATGATCAGGAGAACAATGCACAAAATGAAAATGGCACCAGGGTATTAATCAATAGCTTTTGTATTTCCTTATGTAATTTTGATTTCATTTGGTGCGTTAAAGTTTTTGCCTGATGGTGTCATGGTGATATTGAAATGCATGAAAGTAACATCGACAGATTTGTAATACCATTTGGGCATGAGTAGGTGCATCCTTCACTCGTTTTGAGTTTAGAGACTCTTTTACCAAAAGCCATCATGAGGATGGCTTGTTTGTAAATTCCAAAAAATACAGCAAATTCTCAAAATTATTCAGCAAGAACGAATTTCCATGAGCACTTGGTATAGGCCATGACACAAAAGTCTGCACTCTACCTCATCTTTTTTTTTCTATATTTTGTTTTCTATTGCTATATTCACTGTAAGAACTCTGTTGATCTTCTAACCATGGATATTAGGATGCATTAATTAAAATGGTTTTTTGTGTACATGAGGGCAAATGACCAGATTTATGTGAAATGAAAGCTCTGAAAGGTCCAGTGATTAGGCCATTATGATGTTCAAGTCATTTGAGCATTTAAATTGTTCACTCTTTCTTCCTTTGTCATAAGATGGTGAGTGTGGATAATGGCTCTGGTGAATAGGAGTGGGAAAATGTTTCTCATGTATTTTCTGAATATATTTTACAGATCTAGGAATAAGATTTCGTTGAAAACTATTGCTAGTATTCTTAGATAGAAAAATCACCTGTAATCGTAGAAACCATGAGAATTGTAGCAGCCCAACTTCTTATAAAACCATCATTGCTTTGAGAAACTTTAGAAGGCGTCTGTTGATGTTACAGTACCCCCTTATTTCAAATGGAAGTTAGTTAAATACTGAAGGAGTCATCTCTGCAGGAAATGTCGAGTCTGATAGGTGAATTTACAGTCCTTACTAAGATAGTAAATTACAGTAATTGTCCGGTATTAATATGCACCTTTTATCAGAAGCCACCCTAGTTTCAATTGTTTGAATCTCTTTTAAAGAGGTGATCATAATCTGTTGTCCATCTCTACAAATGTGTACTTTGATAGGACCATGCTGTTGCCGTCTTGACTTATGTTGTTCAGGTAGGGATTATAATTTATTAATTTATTTCTTTTGGGAGATGTTTTTTATTATCTGCATCATGAATACTGTTATTTTATTAAGTCTCTCGAGAAGGAAATGGATTAAAAGTAATGCTTCAACATACTTCTTATTGTTGTATACAGCAGACAGAAAAAAATGCTAAACTCTTCCAAACATCTAATTTCTTGTTTACAATAGTACTGAGCAGAGGAATCTGTTCTTGATTTCCGTTTTTTTCTCTAATTTAAAAGTCAAATTGTTTTCTTTTGTTACGTTTAACTTTCTATTCTTGGGCAAATTTCTTTTGTTAAACATGCTTCTGCCCAGTCAATGACATTGTGATGTCACTGATGCTGCCTGAAAAAGTTATTGACATACTAGTGGTATATATGATTTCTCCTTAATGTGGGGACTTGTTCTCATTTCTTGAATTGAATAGACATATATTATTCGTCTCTGTCCAAAATTACCTATGTTTAATTTGTCATCAATTTGAATAATCGGGATACTTACTTTGCCATGTATAACATTTTCTTTCAAATAAACTTGAGATTGCTCCTGTGGCTTCTTAATATTCACTAAATTCACTTTTGCGCCTACATACACTCACCCACCCACACACACATACAGATAGGTGAATCAACTTGATATTTAGTGACGTATTCATCTAGGTTTTTGAACGACTACAATTCTTACAAGGCATATTTACATGGTTTTTGTATCCAGAATGAGTTGAACAATGAAGCGTTAGCTGGGGCTTCTGCTGTAGCTGAAGACTTTCCACAAGATACTGAAATATCGGAATATGCTTCGGTAGATGCCTCTTCTGCTGTAGCACTTTATTCTGAAGGAATCAGGACATCACCTGGGATTGATGCAGGTTACATCTAGTATTTTTGCTTACTAACCTTGGGTTATAACTTAAATAATGCTGCAATAAATCATTTGTTTTTAGTAAAGTAGTAACTTATTGATTAAAAATGTTTAGGATTCTTCATCATGTCAACCCAAGAAATTTGTTTACTCTTTGATTTTATGGTTTTGGAATGTTGAAGATCTTGGTAAAATATTCTTCTCAGGTGAGGAAAATGGAAGGGGCTGGAAAGATATTAGTCTGGATCAAAACTCTAGCCATAAGCAGGGTAGTGTTGGTATCTGTGATTCCAGGAGTAGGAGTTCATTGCCTACATCTCCATTAGCCATTCCTTCTCAGACCCCAGTTCCCAAGCGCCG
The DNA here is from genome assembly GCA_963692815.1 of Nyctanthes arbor-tristis. Classification (NCBI taxonomy): domain Eukaryota; kingdom Viridiplantae; phylum Streptophyta; class Magnoliopsida; order Lamiales; family Oleaceae; genus Nyctanthes; species Nyctanthes arbor-tristis. The sequence continues at coordinate 41,415 of CAVNYN010254493.1, read as the reverse complement.
TTTACCTTGCTATGGTTGGCTTGAGAGTGATGATGAAGACGACAAAGAATTTGTGTATTTTGCAATGCAAGGGGAATCAACACCAGCAGTGCAGCGTCCCCGCCTCTCAGAAAACATCAGCGCTGTAACAAATTCGATGGCCAGGCGCAAGTCTAGATGGGATGAAAAACCTGATGATCCGTAAATCATAATCCTAGATAACTGTGACTGCATATTTGATTCATGAAAGTGTACCATTTTTAACGCATGTTACTCTTGATCTGCTTCATATACTTTTTCATTACTAAAAGTGATGTATATACCTGGAATCGATTAATTATTGTAAAAATTGAATATCATTTCATCTTTTTTCCCCTTACTGCAGAGATATCTTCTTCAAATTGCTAATATTGAGTCCTATTAATTATTGCATCTAACAAATATATGTTTACTTTGGAGTGTGTACACCCAAGTACAAAATGGTTATTGGAACAATGTGACTGAAGAGAAATGTATAAAATGGTGATAATAGTGTTGGTGATTAGAAGTGTTATTCTTTTACTGTGTGACTGAAAGTGTTATTCTTGTATTTAAAAGAATCAAATAAACTGATTTTGTATTACCAATTTTGCTATGGTATTACAATGGCCAATGTTCTCAAAAGACATTAGGGTATGTACTTTCGTTGTTTCTAGTGTTTAGGTATTCCAAGGGAATTTCCCTCAGTTTTATGCCTTTGTTTTGTGACTCAAGCATCTGGCATCATTCCCAACTTCCATCTAAAAACGTGTAGTACATTTAATTATTATTTTACTTACTAGATCTGTCTTTAAAAGATAGTCTAATATTCTATTTTAAGGTGTTTTGAAAAAATAGTTTAGTTGTTATATCAAGCGTGTATTGAATTTTCATTTCTATATTTGCCCCTATTTAATTAATAAATTTAATCTATCTTAGTACACACAAATTTTAGGAAAAAACATTCTACAAATTCAATTATGATAATTTAAAGTCATCTGCACTGTACATTACCATCCAAATTTCTTCTCAATAAATTTATATCGGTAATTATTCCCACATCAATAATTAGATATGAAGGTTAAAATTGAGAGAACACATAAAATTAATGTTCCAACAAAATTATCTATCGTTTTTTAATCTATGCAAAATTACCTACCGTCCTATTTTTATAGCCAGAAGGTTGTATTATTTAGGAATAATAATAACTACACAATGATAGACTTAACAAAATAACTTGCAAATTTTATAGGGAGAGGGGTACTCTCCCTACCATTACATGCACCCTCTGATTGGGGGTGTCCCCTGATCGGGGGTGTTAGGCAACCAATCAGGGGATGCCATGTAATAGGGTACTCTCTTTAAAGGGAGAATACCCCTCTCTCTAGCACAACTCAATAACTTGCAAGTTGAAAACTCACAAATTGGCTCGTCGCTCAAAATAGTAGGTGAGTTGCTTGACCTCGTTCGGCTTGGCTCAGTATGCAAATGAGCTGAGCAACAAGACAAATTGCTTGCCAAGCCCGAGCATGTAAAATTAAGGTTAACTGACCACAGAAAAAAGGGCACGATCATTGAGTGGCTTGGGCTCGACTTGGTTCAAGCTCATCCAGTGGATGAGAATGCCGGGTTGGTAGAGCTACTCGTGTTTGCCAGGTGGCATCAATGATCCTAGCACAAATATGAGCTGGCAAGCCTAGCTCACATGACAAGCTAAATTGCTACACCGAGTAGTGTTAAATAAAGTTAAAACTCTAAATAAAATCGTCTGATGTGTTTTACGATGTTTTCATAAATTAATGCTACTTAATTGTCATTTTTTCTATAAAGCTAATGTAGTTCGTTAAGAGTTTGCATACCTTTCACCTTTTTCCATTTGTACAAAATACTATCAATTACTTTTTCTGAAATCAAGTGCAGTCATATAAATAAGTTTTGTAAATGGAACCCGTGTTGACTGTATAGAAAATTATATTTAACAACAATTAGAAATTTATTTCTACTTTGAAATAAAAATAGAATAGTGGAGATTTGCGTAATACAATTTGCCTATAAATTCTTAACTATAGAGTCTTATCTACTATTAAGGAGCCTTATGACTTACGTGGTGGAAATCTAACAAAAGTGGCCCTACCAAAGAGGGGCCGCTTTGTTAGGTTTCTGCCACGTAGCCATCTATCTCCTTAATAGAGGCTTTATTTATCTCCTTAGTAAAATTTTTGTGCAATATACAAGATGAGTATAGACCATATTCCTTTTGAAAAAGTAGTTAAAAAATTACTCCTCTTGTTTCAAAAAGATAATCCACTATTTCGCTTTCGTTCATCTCAAAAAATTAGCCAATTTACTATATTAAATATGTATTTAATTTTTTAGATGTGCCCCTAATTATTTATTGTTATTCAACTATCTATACATTAAAAGTATTTCAAACAATTAATAAAATATAAAAGTATATTTAGAAAAATAAGGTAAAATTTAATATTTCAACTATATTAATTTTTGTTTTTTAATCTATGTAAAAATCATTACTTGAATATCTATGTAGGACGAGGGAGTACGATCTTTTTTTTCTTTTTTTTTTTTTATATGCCCTATTTGATGTGAATTGTTATTAGCAAAATAAAATTATTTAAAGTGAAATATTTAATAAATGTAAAAGTATATTAGAGGAATGCTCTTAATTTTGCCTTTTAAATACTATTAATTACATTTTTCTTAATTCTTGTAAAAATGGAAATAAGTCTGTCTTCGTGAGACTTAGCAATAAATAATTATTAACTAATGGTACTTTTTTTAAAAAAAAATGAAAAAAATAACATTAACGGTGCTGTGCAGCAATTTTTAAACATATATCAGCACACTATTTCATTTTAAAAATAATGAGTTTTGGCTAAATATAAACCATATCCCCACATCACATGAGACTAATATCTTGCGACGGTCAAGCGAGCTAGTACCTCTTTTCGTGATTAAACAGTGTTGTGTTGCCATCTTTATTTTTTCGTGCTGCAAGATTTTAAAGAATTTTAGAAAATTTTATCGCAATATATAAACCCTTTCATTATGAATGTCACACATTCATTGGTGACCTGCATATTCCTTTCCAGAGCACGGCCGGGGTTGTGAAATCACAGAACTGAAGGTATTCCGCAACTTTACCAGAGTGGGAGGAAAAAAGCCAGAGTTTCAGCATATGATACCGAAAGTTAACAAACCGTAGTCTTGACTTTGGTGGTAAAATAGTGTGGTCCTCCGCACAAGATTAATGGCGCCAAGGGGCAGACAGATCTCTATATTCTTTTACTTGTTCTCTCTTTTCTTGCCTGGATTTTTTGCTTTTTCTGGTTTTGATTTACCGTATGTATTGGTTGATGTTTTAGCGTCGGATAGCGAGAATGGATGGGGCTGTTGACGCCATGACTCGAATGGGGTTCTCGGTAACGCTTATAAAGAAGGTAGCCAAACAACTTCTCAAGGTACATTTGGAAATTATTTTGTTCATTTCTGGGTTTTTTCTGATTTTTTGTATTGCTATACTTTTGTTCTTTCGGGGAAAAAAATAACCTGAGTAAACCGGAGTTCTATTTGGTTTTAGAAGATGGGTGCTGTTTGGTTTTACCAGGTGGGTTTAATTTGGGTTTGTTTTCTTGTGGATAGCTTCAAAAGTATCAATTTTGTTGAAATTACTTCACTCTTTTACCCATTTTTCCCAGAGATGTTCATAAAAGGATTTTCTTCTCTCTCCTTAATTTCTTTGAGTCTTTGGTCTTAACCGCAAACTTAAGGAGTAAGGACTCAAAACCACGATGGGCGATGGCATTTAAGTTCAAAGAACCAACCTAGAGAGCAACAGAAGTAGAGCTGAAATTAATGTTCCTTTGATTTTAATAAACAATTCAAGGAGTACAAGATACAGAAGCACAACCTAAACCGAATTGATAACAGAGAGCATAGCGTGAAATGAGGGGGAGTATAGAACAAATATCATAAAGTGAAGAAGGGAAGTGCGGATAACAGATTAGGAGAAGATTAGAGCAGATGAAGGAAGAATGGAGCAGGATAGCAGAGAGAAAAAAAGGGGATACATATTTCAATTTAATAACGGTGCTGAAATTAAAGCGACACTTTTTCCAATTCTATGACATGGTTGCAACTTTAATATACATAGTCGCACACACAATCTCTCTCTCTCTCTCTCTCTCTCTCTCTCTCTCTCTCTCTCTCGCGTTTGATGGTCTATTTGTTTATGTAGCTCTGTGATGTTAGTGTAGAGTATGTGATATTTGCAAAATGATTTTACATGATTTACCAACATTTTTTTTTCTTAAACTAAGGAATATGGGGAGATGTAGGGTGGCCTTTCATTGAACAAGATTGATATGGAGTAATTATGGCTTCATTGGTGCATTGAACTTCATCTCTGATGGTGAGCTTGAATGCATGAGAATAATATCTAAAGATTTGTGATGCCATTTTGGCAGGAGTTGATTGCAGCATTCACTCTCTGTTTTGAGTTTAGACTCTTTTTTACCGAGAGCCATCATAAGGATTACTTGCTTGTAAATTCCAAAAAGATACAGAGTTTTCAATATTATTTGGCACTAAGAAATTGCCATGAGGACTTGGCATAGGCCATGATACAAAAGTCTGCATTTTACCTCATCCTTTTTCCACATTTTGTTTTCTATTGCTATATTCATTGTAGGAATCCTGTTGATCGTCTATCCAAAGATATTAGGAGTTATTAACTAAAATAGATTCTTAAGTAGAGGGCAACAACCAGATTGATGTGAAATGAAGATCTGAAAGGGTTCAATGATCAGGTCATTATGATGTTCAACTCATTTGAGCATTTAGAATCTTCTTTATTCCTTTTTCATAAGATGGGTATCATGATAATGTTTCTGGTGAATAGCAAGTGTGGAAAAATGTTTCTCCTTATGTGCCAATGTAACATTTTCTGAATATATTTTACAGATTGAGGCTATAGTAATTTCATTAAAAACTATCATTAGGTAATAAGATAAGCTCACCTTGTCATCTATCATAGAAATCACGCGAATTATAGTTACCCAACATCTTATAAAACCATGATTGATTCTAGAATCTGTCCTATTAGATCAGGGATCTAGGTCACACTTTAGAAACTGGATTATGCTTTAAGAAGAGAAGTTCCTTGCGATAAACCTCTCACTTCCAACACGTACCGCAGAAACGATACCTATGTTGTTTAAAAATGTCACCTCATGTCAAAGGGAAGTTTGTGAAATATTGGAGTAATCTCTACAGGAAATGGTGAATCTAATAGACAAATTCACAAGGCCTACTAAAGTAGTGAAGTACAATAATTGTAAGGTAACAGTATGCACCACATATCGGAAGCCACCTTAATTTCAATTGCTTGAATCTGGTTTAAAGTGCATAATCTGTAGTCCATCTCCTCAAATTTGTACCTTGATAAAGACCATGTCGTTGCCCCTTTTGACATCATGTTGTCAGGTAATTATACTTTTGTCATGACACCGCCAAGTTAACTATTTGTTTTGGGAGATATATCATTTATAATCTGTACCCAAGAATGCTGTTATTTTGTTTAGTATAAGGAGAAGGAAATGGAGTAAAAAATAATGCATCCATATCCACACAGCAGGTAGAAACTATACTTCTTAAATTCCTACAAATTTCTCTGATTTCTTCTTTACAATAATACTGAGCACAGGAAATTAGTCTCTTCTTGATTTTCATTTTTCCTCTAATTCAAAAACTATCCTTTTTCTTTTCTTTTCTTTACCTTTCTATGTTTAGGCAAATTTATTTTAGTAAACATGCTTCTGCCCAGTCACTGATATTATGAAATCACAGAGACTGCCCGAAAAATTTATTGACATACTGGTGATATATATGATTTCTCCTTGTCTCCGTTCTTATAAATGTGGGAACCTATTTTCATTCCTCGAATTGCATATGCATGTCAGTCAATTAATCTGTCATCCATTTGAATAATTGATATGCTTCTTTTGCCATGTATATATGACATTTTCTTTCTAATAAACTTGAGCTTGCTTCTCTGGCCGCTTAATGAATCTTTATGCAGACACACACGCACATATACTTACAGATACGTGAATCAACTTATTCCTTGATATTTAGTAACTTGTGTTCGTCTACGTTTCCAAAAGACTACAGTTCTTGCAAGACATATTTATATGCCATGGTTATTGTATGCAGAATGAGTCGAAGAATGAGGCATTAGCTGAGGCTTCTGGTGTAGCTAAAGACACTAAAATATCTGATAATGCTCTTGTAGGTGCTGTGAGGTCCTCGTCTGCTGTAAAACCCACACATGCAGAAGGTGTCACTATTTCACCTGGGATTGATGCAGGTTAAGACTAGGACTTTTGCTACCTATCCTTGGATCATAACTTTCATAATGCTGCGACAAATCATTCGTTTTTAGTAAAGTATCAACTAACTGATTAAAACAATTTAAGATCCTTCGACCCAATAAAATTGTTTACTCCTTGATTATGATTTTCGAATGTTGAAGATTCCTGATCTTGGTAAAGTATTATTGTGTCAGGTGAGGAAAATGGAAGAGGCTGGAAAGATATTGGTCTGGATCAAAACTCTAGCCGTAAACAGGCTAATGTTGGCGAGTATGGTTCCAGTAGAAGTTCACTGCCTACTTTTCCCTTAGTCATTCCTTCTCCTGCCCTAGTTACCAAGCGCCGTTTACCTTGCTATGGTTGGCTTGAGAGCAATGACGAAGATGACCAAGATTTTGTGTATTTCACAATGCAAGTGGAATCAACGCCAAGAGTGCAGAGTCCTTGTCTCTTGGAAAACATCAGCACTGTAAATAATTCGAGGGCCAAACGCAAGTCAAGATGGGATGTAAAACATTTTCCCATGTTAAGACTGCATTTGTTTCGCACAAGTATCATTTTTAACTTCCATGTTAGGCTTGATCCACTAGTTGTGAGATGCAGTTACTGGTAAATCTTGAAGGACTTGCTAATATTTGTAGATACTGCTTACTGGGATATCTTCAAACTGCTAATATTTGGAGTGTCCCACAAATATTCAAAGCCGTTGAACTGATGTACATTTTAGTATGAGGTGCTTAGTGGGGTGAATGTAGCTTAACCAACTTTTGAAATGTTTACGGTTTATACCAATTCTCAACCAAGGGGGTTAACAAATTGTTTCTTCTAAGGATTTTGAAGCATTTTAGTGAATAGGACGTTGCACCATCGCTGCAGTGGCACCACCACCACCACCATTTTAATCCCTACGATGGCCATCAGAACCACTTCGTCACGACGCTCTTCCGATGCATTGGCAAGCCACTGAAACACTTGTTTCTGCTGCATCTTTTTCAATCAGCAAGAAAATTCTACCTCAAACACCGATGTTGCTGTGACTTCGTGGGGGAATTTCTCATTCCATCTCTTCAAATGGCCATGCGTTTTGAATGCAACCACTGGCACCGTAGGCATCAAATGGTCGCCTCTACAGTTAGGACTCGAACGTCCCCCAAATTTAGACATTATCACCGGCATCTTGTGAGAAAGTTCTCCAAGCCCGAGTCTCCAAACGCCATTACAACTCGTGGCCATTTTTAATTGTTTATGAATGCGTGAATTTCAAAGAGAAGTCAAAAATGGGTGGTGGACGAGAAACCAGGACATAACCAGTAGATTTGTCAACCATTAGCACGCAATTTCTGAAAAGAAAAGAATTTGAAACACAGAATCTCTCAAAGAAATAGGGTTTCCATTAACAGGAGTGAATTCAAAAGATCCTTATCATACAACAGGTACCTCAAAAGTTTTCACAAGTTTGGTGTATATACAGCTCAAAAACTAATTTATAGAAATCCCACCTTGAATTACAAAATGCTGAATTGCCGCTTATCATCTTCCCTACCCAACCAGACAAGAAACCACTTCCAAGTGACAGGGAAGAACTCAAAACGTTGAAGGTCGGAAGAAGAGAAGATTAACCAAAAAAATCTCACTCACGTAAAAGTAAAGAAAATTGTTTATTATCTACTTGGCAGAATACCAGTTCTGTGCACATTTGGCATCGACTGATAAAGCAACTTTAAGGATATTCTTCCCATCAAATGGTTTAGACATGCAGTCAACCACAATGGCCTTGGCTTCCACAGCAGACTCTGTTGGTCCTTCCAGTATCACTTCGTCATGAACCTGTTCAGAGACACGAGTTAATCATTAAAATGAAAATTTCAACATAATAGTCCTTGTTGCTTGGCATTAACTTTCAAAAACAGCATATCAATCCTTCGTTTATTTATTTTTATTTTTTATTCTTTATTTATTTATTTAGTGGGGGTCAGGGTTGTCAGAACAGTAATGCTTTTGCAAGAAGACGAGATGTACATTGCAAATTGGCAACAATGAAAACTGAGACCACAATTTGGGAGCTCATAACTGCATTACGACAGTGATAATGTCTCAGGAAAAACAAAATTGCTAATGCACACGTGAAGGAGATATCGCCTAGATTTAAGGGTGATTTTGTTGACAGACCACCATACTTTATTTTACACTAAATGTCCTTAAACTTACTCATTGTTGCATTTATGTCTCCAACCTTTTCTAATTTAATTTTTATTTTCTACCTTCCATCCAACCTTACTCATTGTTGCATTTACGTGTACTTGTAATAATACCCCAGGATGGCTTCCATCCAAAAAAGCTAAAAAGCTGTTAAAAGTAATCCTAAATGCTTTAAGGTATAAGAATAACGAAATTGTGTATGACTACATTGTTCTCTTTTAATTCGAAAGCACGTAACGAATTCTGGTTAGAAACCATCATTAGGAACAAAAGATCTAATTAATAAAGGCCGTGGATAGGGTTGAGACATAGAATAAATAAATAGTGGGACATACAAGATAATGAATAAAGATTTAAGGAACTTCAATCTAACTAAGAGCTTGTTTGATTCTCATTATTTGTCCAACTTTGGGGAAGTTATAAGGAGAGAGGTAGAATGTGTATTGGAAATGTAAAAAGGTTTCAAATATGTCGTTGTAATTGAGCAGTTGTCAAATCAAATATCAAATCAAGTAAGATTATAATCTAGGAAAATGATGGGAATCAAACAAGCACTAAAATGCCATGTATCAAGGGAAAAAGAAAATATTGGTGAGGATATACTTTGCCTAGATTTAATCACAGTGATCAACAAAACTTAATTATTTACAACACCAAAGGGTCGCAAAACTTAACATCTGAGGGAAGTTTTAACAATACAAGGAAGAAGCTAAACTTTTATATATGACAAACAGTTTTGATTTTCTAAAGTATATTAGTTTGAAGGGGAAAAAAGATAAAAACATACTTCTATTCTCAATAAAATTTACATAGCTATATATTTATAGGGTAGGAGGGATTTGTATATAGAACTAACCTGTAAAAGCAGCTTCCATCCGAGCTCCTCCAGACGCTTGTTCTTTGATATTTCTAACATGGCACACATTGCAACATCAGCAGCACTTCCCTGTAAAAATTTTCCGCATAAGGAAACTGGCACATAGCTAGGCAAGGAAAGAGTTTCAAATTTTAGGGCAACACGAAAATGGACCTGCACTGGGGTATTGATGGCAGCCCGCTCAATATGACTCTTGTGCCATTTAGTTGCATTTCTTAAGTTAGGGAACTTGCGAGCCCGTCCTAGTAATGTGTGAACACATCCATTTACGACTGCTTCCTTTTTGCGTTTCTCCTGCCAAGATAATACTTCTTGCCGATCACTATACCAGCGATCAACTGTTTCCTTGGCTTCCTTGACCGACACCTAAAAGTTCATGAGGGGGCAATCATAATTTAGTTATATAATCGAAAGAAATTTCACGTCAGGTTTCATAAAGTTCACATGCCTTCCAATCACGGGCAAGCCCCACTGTAGTTTTCCCATATGCAATGGAAAAGTTGAGCATCTTTGCTTTTCGTCTTTCAGAACCAAAAGCATCCTGAGAGAAAAAATAATATTGGTTTCGATCAAGGAAGAAACATGCTGTTACAGCCAAAAACAACATACAACTTTGGTTTAATTAATTTATTCTACAACTAAATGGCACTTGAATATCATCCTTATTTTTCCTGTCCATTGTAGAATATAATTGAAAAGATCCATGAATAAAGCCTCATATATACTTGTTAAGGTTTAATGGAACTTTCTGACTCAGCAGAGACTTACTCGTAAAACCAACCCGAATGGACATCAAAATTCTTTGGCAGCATAACAGGACAAGGGGTTAAAGAATTAGGCCTAGAAAGCCACAACCCCCTCGCCCAAAAACCAAAAAAAAAAAAAAAAAAGGCTAAGATGAGATTTCTATAACAAGAATCCAAAAGCAAGTTACAATTAACAATCTCATTTGACAAACAGCAATAATAGGTTATGATTATAATTCTGCCAAGTTAAAATTAAGGGTCCATTTTATTAACCAACTAATGGGTTTTGAATATAATTTTGTCCGGTATCAACCACAACGGTTAACACCTCAGAATAATGTAATGGGATCCAACACATAGGTGTTAGGTATCACAGGGAAACACTTCACACAATTATATCAAGATCAATTGTTATTGCAGACCCTAGTTCCCTTTTTCTTTTGGTTTGGTTTCTGTGTGTCCATGTGTCAATTGATGCCGAAATGACTTCTAAAATTTCAACCAGCCGATAATTGATTTATCAAAAAATTACAAATTTAAAAAAAAAGAAAAGAAATTTGTATAAAAGCACCATTTTCCTCAAGGCCTTATCAACAGAAAACTATGCAAACAGTGCGCTAGTCATCTGTAACTTCGAAAAAAAAATTGGAAAAAAAATAAAATAAAATATGACTACAGAGTTTACTCAATGGGCTTCTATAAACAAGTTAATTATAAACAAGGCTCAGACAACAATTTATACACAGCTTACTTGCTTGGAGGAACAGATTGTAGAGTTTAGCATACGGGCAATGGACATAATGACTAATTGGAATTATGTACTACATGTTTAGCCATCAAAGGATGAGTAAAGGCCAGACTAAGCTAGTTATCCAAAAGAATATACCAGAAAGAGCTGTAAAGTTAGCGAAAACTACATGGCTTCTATATATTTAGTCCCTACCTATGAGGATTTTCCTCAAAGAAAATTAAAATTGGGTTTCTTGTCTAATCTTAGGTTACTGCTCGCAAAGTTCTGATAATAATTTAAGGCAGTATGAGATCAAAATGTATTTGGTGGTAAGAAAAATGCTCTTATAATTACATTTAAAAAATATATATATCAAATGATTATGGAGAAATTTGGAAAACAATTTCCAATTGAAAGTGCGGTTGAAAATAAAATTTGATTTGTTTACAAGCTTTTAAGCAAAATTTAAGTTGAAGTAAAGAGGTGCTAATTCCAATATCACAATCCTGAATGCAGCCTTTGGGTTAACCCAACCCATATGGCTATCAATATTAGACCATTTGGTGTGAGCTAACAGAAACAATGGATCATTGACCTGCACAACCATTACACTTATTATTCATACAATTCGTGAGATCGCAACTACCAACCACTCAAACTACACCTAAGCTATCTAAGTGAGCACTTAGCATCAGTTCTAAAGCACTTAATTTAGGAGGCTCTCGCCAGGTTCAAGAGAAATGTAGATTTGTTTACTATGCTAGACCCAATTTCACTTTTAAAAATTTAAACAGAGGTTCAAAGTTATGGCATTGGCGGGTCTTTTGCCAATAAATCTCAACAAATCTTGATCCCGACAACAGCCGTCATTCAGAGAATCAATGTCACTTACATTTAATTATCTGAAAGTTCATGGTAAGAATGCCCTTCTAACATATTGAAGTTCTTTTTTACTAAATAACATATTAATCATAAAGATAAAGGATCACAGGATGAAATCATCCTTTCAGAATTTGCAGACCAGCAGTGCACATTCCAGATTAATGCATAGTTGTCTCTATTCAAAGCCCACAAACTGACCAAATCAATGGTTTAGATTGTTCATTCACACTTTAAGTGCTTGCCATTATACTTGAATGATTACGGTTCTTTTGTATGAGAAGTGATTTTCCTGAAAATTTATGGTCAAAAAGTAGGAAAATCGTGAGCCCATGCACAACACTATTTTGGGGATAATATATTTAAACTATCAGAATCATAGTGTGCATCCTTAGGATTTACCTTTGAAACCAAAAATTCCAGTTTGTACTAATACCAAACTACTAAAAGAGGTTCCTTGTACTGATATAACACCAAGAAAGGTAAATTTGAACAGACGAATTCCAAACAGATTATTTCCTGGACTAATTAAGAGCTTGTTCGTTGTGGCTATTTTTATAGCTTTTTTGTTCAAGGTTAGGGATGGCAATTCGATCCATTCCTAACTGAAACCCACGGCGCCCGATCTGAAAGCGGCAAAACATTTCTGCCCCACAGGTTGGCTGGCCGGATTCTAAGCAAGACCCGCCGACCCGTCTGACCCCCGCTCCACCCTAAACCCAACCTGCCTAGAATTATAATTAAAAGAAATTATTGTACATTAAATGCAACAGCCAACATTCGCCCCGAGGGGGGTGGGGGTAGAGAGAGAGAGAGAGAGAGCATAAACGGGGCAACCCACTTGCCCTGATTGGAGCTGTACCCCAAGCCGACCAGCCTCGATGCGAGAATTTCAAGACAGCAGGCGAGGGCAGCAGTAATCTCTGGAGGGGCGGTGCCAATCTGCCCCGAACATGTCCCGTTGCCATCCCTATTGGGGGGAGATTTTTCTTTGAAATGTGTGGTTAAAAAGTGAGGAAAGATTATAAGGAAATGTGAGGAATAGTTATTTATAGAGAATATGTGGTTGGTGTTAGTTTGACTTGCTGCTAAAATTTTAAGTAAAATAAGGAGCTCCAAAGATCGAGCTATAACTGTGTTCACAAAATGAAAGTTGAAGTTCGTTGATAAGTTCAAGTTCAATTTTGAGCAAAGACAAACAATAATCACTTTAACTAATCTCAAATTGTTGGTCATTGTTAAGTACATTGCATTATTGACAGTTAGCTCTCTAGAGCTTTGACATAAAGAAGATTTAGTCCCTGTTTTCATACTGTACTTTCTCATCCTTTCTTCTACTTTTTCAAATTTGAATTTAGTCAAACCAATCACATCCACACATCCGATGGACCCCACTTGTACTACACAAATCTCCTCCATCTAATTCCACTCACTCTCTTACTTCATATAAAAATGCATTTTTATGTGAATACAAACACACACTTAGATTTATAGGAGAATGTGTGGTGGGAATGTAAAGAAAGATTATGGGATGGCGTGAAAATTTTTTTTTTTTTTTTTTTGGTGGAAAATACGTGTTTGGTATTGATTTGATAAATTTTTAGTTTATGTAAAGCTCTAGAGAACAAGCTCTTAGATTGATATGTTATATTTCTTTGCAATATTATGAAGATTCTGATATGCATAACTTCAATAGTGCATTTTCTGTTTGTCAAGGCTGCTGCTTTCCTAAGGATGAGAAGAAACTGACATCATATTAATGCATAAAGTTGTTTATTTATTCGTTTTTTAATTTCTTGTTGGAGTCAGTAAATGGAAATTACCAGAGAGCAATCATAAAAACCCAATGTCAGAAGCATTAATCTATTTTTCGTTCAGTGCTTGAAATGTAAGAACAAAAAAACAGAATGCAAGACTGACTGACTGACTGAACAAGCCCCTGATACATCTCTGAGTCTCAAACAAGTATCTTTATCTCTAATTTCCAACAAGAACTCAATGGTCTGAGCCAACTACAAAAACTAAACAGTTATCCTAATAGAAATCCATTACATTATGATTATGAATTGAAGAGAACTACAACATTAAACTTAGAAGTAGATCCATGCCTTACCTTTAACAAAGGAGCTGGAGGCTTATCTTCACCAGGCTCAGGACGCCACTCAAGTAGCACATGCTTTAGCTCAACAGCTTCACGAATGTGCGGATACATGTTCATTGCAGTCCTAGAATGGAAGTCTCCACCTGCTTTGAAAGCATCCAACATGCTCTCACAGTTTGCCAGATGTGCAAGAATCCTAAGTTCCAACTGATTAAAGAAACTAGTTTAATACACATAGAAAACCACAAAATGCCAGAGACAGATATAACAATGGAGTGCGCCATTACCTGTCCGTAATCAGCGACTATAAGAGACTTTCCAGGTGCAGCTATAAATGCCTGACGAATCTTATACCGGTCTTTCTCTAAAGCAGGTTGATTCTGGATAATAGAAACTAAAATATTAGCACTCACTGAACATTTTGGTTAAAGAAGATAATGACAAGATTGCCACATTGTAGCCTATTCAGGTGGTTGCCCGGTATGGTTTTATCACATAGGTCATACAAATATGACATTGAGGCAATTATTCTTTAATTAAATTGGCTTTTTCTTTAACTTAACTAGACCTTGACACTTATTGTGCCAGATGCAAGGATGACATTGCAGTTGGGATAGACCAGTTTAGGAGGGTGTCCACAAATTGGATTTCAATGGATTTTGGAAGTCAATACAATTTCGGGTGTCTTCAATTAATATTCTAATGGATTCCATTAAAATCAATATCATCAACTTGGAACTTGATGAATTCCATACAAATCCAGTGTCCGAAGTCGCTTAAAGATTTTAATGGATTTCAGTGGATTTATGTGGACCGCAACTTAAAAAATATAGTTATCCAATCCCATCAAATCCAACGTCATACCATCGGGATTTTATCGATTTCAGGGAAACTTTTTTTCACCAAATCCATAGTAATTCATAACCAACTAAAATCCATCAAAGTCAAAGTCGATAAAACCCTAATTTTTTTCTTTATCACTCCAATCTTTAATAGTAAGAACTCATAACATATTCGTAAATTGTTATTTCACAAAATGTAGAAATAACTCAGTCCAATCACCATGAAAATCAACCAAAAAATTGAGAACCATAAAATCAAAGATCAATTCAGTTCAAAAACTCGAGAAGCCACCAGAAAACTAGTCATTTTAGCGCAAAAATGGAAAATAATAGGGAAGAGTTTAGGGAAATTGGAAAATATAATTCTTTTGATTTTTTAGCTCAAAATGGAAAATAATTTATTTTTAAGATCAAAAGTTAATTTTTAATTATTTAATTGAAATTAGTGTGACATTGACCCATTGCTTTTTACTCGTTAATGATCAATCCGATATAATCCATTGGAATCTAACAAAGTCCTTCAGAATATGTAACGCGACTCCATTCAACTCTCATAGAGACTGTGAAATTCTATTCAAATCAGTGAAATCCATAAGAATCCATAGGTCTTAAATAATTCACCATAATCCAAATTTAGGACATAGAAATGGGGTATCTAGAATGATGGTGCTTGTGTTTCACTGGGACTAGCAATAAATCTTAAGTTGAATCTAACTCTGGCTACTACTACTAGTACTTATTCTTTGCCATATTATCAATTCATTTGTGTAAAGAGTTGAATGTAGAATTATATGTACCAAATTGATAGTTTATTATTACTAGGGACTTAAGTGTATATAGTTCATAGATGATTATTGTACATTGTATATACACTCTGTCCTGGAATGAAAGTCCAAGTTTTTCTTCTTGCAAACAACATGGTATCAGAGCCAAAAGAACCTAACCCTAGCTGCCACCAAAGCCTCTTTATCCATACACTCCGACGCCTTCTTCGACAGACGACCAGCCTACCACAGCCGGCGACCTCGCACTACCACTCCGGCGCTGCTTGCTCGGCGATTTCGCATCAGTGGTTCCAACTCCCATTTTCGATTCGCACCAGCAGTTCCAGCTTCCATTTCGCACCAGCAGCTCCAGCAGTTCCTGTTCCAGCGCTACTCTGTCTCTACTCCGGTGACTTTTTCCGACTGGCTCGACTGCTTTTGGAGGCTGAAGGGCTCAACTGCCCCTGTGCTACTGCTCCTGCTTTGTGTTTGGCTGCAATTGTTATGTGAGTTGGCTGAAATTATTTTTGTTGGGTGTTGGTTTGTTTTGGGTGTTGCCTGAAATTGGTGGGTGCTTGCCTAAAATTGCTGGTCTGTGTTGGTTTGTTGGGTGTTTGGCTGAAATTGTTAGTTTGTGTTGGCTATTTGTGTGCTATTGATTTAATGGCTGGTTTGTTGTGTGAAATTTTGTGTTGGTTTGTCTGTTTACTGGTTTGTTGGCTGAAATTTTGTTGGATTGAGTTGGCTGATTGGCTGATTGTTGATTTGTTGACTGAGTTGGTTGAATTTTTGTTGGTTTGTTGGTTTGAGTTGGCTGATTGTTGCTCCTGTGCTATTGGTGTGACAATTTTTTGTGATTGGGTGAATTTGAAAGTCAGAATATTGTTTGCTAAAAGGGATGTTTCATTGGTTGGTATCCCTGAATCTTCTCCAATTCGGATTAAATCCGATGGTACCGGGTCTTCTACTTCAAATTTAGCTCAACCATCTCCTCAAGAAGGTAGTTTCATATTGGCAATAAATGGTATTAAATATGATACTTGGGTGATTGATTCGGGCGCAACTGCTCACTTTACTTGTTCTTCTTCTACTCTTAACTCTCTTACAATTACCCATATTAAATCAGTTCAAGTTGCTAACGGAACACCAGCGTGTATTACAGGGGCTGGGAATGTTGTTTTCTTGCCTACATTCTCTCTTTCTTCTGTTCTGTTAGCCCCTACATTCATTACAAATCTCATGTCCGTAAGTAGAATTACAAAATCCCTTGATTGTAAAGTCATATTTTCAGCTGATGATTGTGTATTTCAGGACAATCAAACAAAGATGACGATTGGCACTGGTAGAGAAAGTGGGGGTCTCTATTTTTTGGAAGGAATAAATGAGCTAAAAATTGGGAAAACTGGAAATGAGTGCAGCCTTCGAGTTGATGGCAAAACCACATCTCAAGGTAAAATTCTTTTGTGGAATACATCTTCCTCTAGTATGCGACGTGAACAATGTATTTTTGCTAAATATCATAGCGTAAATTTTGAAGTCAGTTCAAATAAAAGCTCAGTTCCTTTTGCTTGTGTTCACACTGATGTTTGGGGTCCTTTCTCTACTCCATCCAAGGTTGGCCATAAATATTTTGTGTCCTTCATTGATGATTGTACTAGAGTATCTTGAGTATACCTGTTAAAATCAAAGGGTAACGTGGCCCATGTGATTCCTCTGTTCTATCAAATGATTCTCACCCAATTCCATACACAAGTTCAAACCTTTCATTCTGACAATGGTAAAGAATTTGTGAATGAATCTCTTTCTACTTTCTTCAAAACACATGGTATACTCCATCACACAACTTGTGCCTATACACCTCAACAAAATGGCATAGCGGAGCATAAAAATTGTCACATCCTTGAAGTGGCTAGAGTTTTATGCTTCACTATGCATGTTCCGAAACACTTTTGGGCTGATGCTATTACCAAAGCTGTTTCTCATTAACAAAATGCCTACTCATATGCTTGACTATAAAACACCTCTGTGGGCTCTCTCACACTTTCACTCTATTCCTTCTGCCTTAAATATTTATCCTAAGATATTTGGTTGTGTGCGCTATGTTCATGTACGCTCCCATCTTAGAGATAAATTTGATCTTTCCTTGGATATTCTAGTTCTCAAAAGGGTTACAAATGTTTTCATCCCCCAACTGGGAAATACTATGTGTCCATGGATGTTGAGTTTTGTGAATCCTAGTCTTATTTTTCTGGAGATGTGCAAATTGTTCCCCTTCAGGTGAAGATTCACAGTAGAGAAGAGGAACAAGTGTGGCTGAGGAAAAAAAGTTTTGGATTTCTAGAAGTGAAACAGAATCAGAAACTCAAACCCAAGGGAGAAGGGGGTAGGCCTACGTTTCCTAGGTTTGAAAAGTGTTATGTGAGAAGACCTAAGGACTCCACTGCTGAGTTAAATGTTGATGATGCCATCACACCAGATCTAGGCTCTCATACCCCCTCTGATGACTCTACCATCCCATCGGATGACTCTTCTGAGATTGAAAATGAGGTACCTACCTTTCCCTCTATACCTTTAATTCCCACTTATTCCAACTTAGCTTCACATGCGCCTAATTCTCTTATTTCAGCAAAAGAGAGGAGATATGCTCTTCGTGATCGTAGAGGACTAGATAAGTGGGGATTATCAAAGCATTCTTCTAATACTGTCTACCCCATGTCTAATTACATATCTTATCACCGTTTATCAAAAAATCACCTAGCATTTACCATTCAATTGTCTTTTGTACCTATTTCGAGTCATTTTCGAGGCATTTGATGATCCCAAGTGGAAGTCAAACGAATGCCCTTCAAAAAAAACTCTAGTTGGGAAATGGTCGAGTTGCATAAGGAGAAGAAGACAGTGGGATGTAAATGGGGTGTTCTCGATAAAATATAAATCAGAAGGAATGGTGGAAACATATAAAGCCAGATTGGTTGCAAAAGGCTACATACAAACATACGGGATAGACTATCAGGAGACGTTTGCTCCCGTGGCCAAGATGAATACCATTAGAGTCATCTTGTCATTAGCAGTTAATTTGGATTGGACATTGAGATAGTTTGATGTCAAAAACGCCTGCCTCCATGGTGACTTAATAGAAAAAGTGTACATGGATCCACCTCCAGGTTTTTCAATTGAGGACGGTAAGGTGCAAGTTGAAAAAGGCTTTGTATGGCCTGAAACAATCACTGAGGGCTTGGTTTAGTAGGTTGAGCTGTTCAATAAAAAAAATATGGTTACACACTGGCTTTGGTAGATCATACAATATTCTATAGGAGAAATGGTGAAGATATTACATTGCTTGTTGTGTATGTTGATGATATGATTGTCACAGGGAGCAGCTAGCTAAGGAGTTCAAGATGAAGGACTTCAGTGCTCTAAAATGTTTCTTGCGCATTGAGGTATGTCGATCTAAACATGATATTTTCCTTTCCCAACGGAAGTATATATTAGATCTCTTAGCTAAAACTGGTTGTTCAGCATGTGAGCCCGCAGATACCCCTATTCAAGTGAACCACGGTTTATCTATTTTCCCCGATCAAGTGCCCACGAACAAAAAGAGCTACCAAAGGCTTGTTGGGAAGTTGACTTACTTGACTCATACCCGTCCCGACTTGTCATACCCTGTAAGTGTTGTGAGCTAATTTATGCAATAATCCTAGTGACATACACATGCATGCAGTGAATCACATCCTGTCTTATTTGAAATCTTCTCTTGGTAAAGGCCTTTTATTTTCTAAACACAAACATCTTGATGTTGTGGGGTACACAAATTCTGATTTTGCCGGAGCAAGATTAGATAGGAAATCTACATCTGGATATGTATTGCTTGTTGGTGGAAATTTGGTTGCTTGGAGAAGTAAGAAGCAGAATGTGGTGTCATTATCTAGTGCTAAGGCTGAGTATCGTGCATTACACCATGCAATTACCGAACTCACATGGCTAAAGATTCTTCTTAAGTGAGCTTGGATTTGGCCCCAACAAACCTATGATGCTATTTTGTGATAACAAAGCTGTGATTGAAATAGCAAATAATCCAGTACAACATGACCGGACCAAGCACGTTGAGATTGATAGGAATTATATCAAGGATAACCTTGATTTGGGCAACATTGAAATTCCATATATCAAGAATGCAAATCAACTAGCTAATACGATGACTCATGCAGTAGCCAGCAGTTCTTCTCATGATCACTATCCAAGTTGGGCATGTGTGATATCTTTGCACCAACGTGAGGGGGAGAGTTGACTATAGAATTATATGTACCAAATTGATAGTTTATTATTACTAGGGACTTAAGTGTACATAGTTGATAGATGATTATTGTACATTTTATATATACTCTTTGTCATGGAATGAAAGTCCAAGTTTTTCTTCTTGCAAACAACATAAAGAGTAGCTTTTCCACCATACCATACATATTCAGTTTCTAATTATTGCAAAAAATAACTGTGCACTATAACATCTTATTGGTATTAGCCTAGAAAAGTTAATTACTTTGAAAGGATGGCCAAAAACTGATTATGGTGAAGGACCTTATAGAGATCAAAGTTTGTAAAGCCTAGGAACTAACGCATTTCTGGCAAGATTCGCAAATTGAAATTTTAGAGAATAGAGTGTGAATTAGATACAGCTTACACTTAAAAGCAAGGGGGACAAGGGGGCTTAGAATGTATTTTATTCTACACATGTAAATTAGAAGGAAAAAGAAAAGGATTATTGTTATGTGGTTTAACTATTATAATTTCCTTTTTCAAGCAGCAATTAAGGAAGGCTACCCCCGCCCCCGGGTGTCAGACAACAAAAAAAAATAGACCAGGAAAACAAAGGAAATTTTGTTGAACAAAAGGACAAAGATAAATTGCCAAAATGTCAGCTAAGCCCCCATTAACGATCTACTTCTATTTTGAAATATAAATAGATATTTTTGAGGGTGGTCAATATTTATGGAGTACATGTTGGTCCCATATGACGTGTGGACATGATTTATTTAACCAAATTCTGTTTTGAAATAGATAGTTGCTAACAGGGGCTATAAATGATTCACATGTACAAAATTTACAACCAACCTGCAAATTAGGTCTTCTAGCAGACAAGCGACCAGTTTCTGTGTTAATATTCAGTGAACAATGGATTCTCCCATCCCTGCCTGATATATGCTTACCCTGAGAAAGATATTCTATCATTGAATTCTCCCATCCAATGAGGTTTCTAATTTTAGAATAGAAAAATAATTCTCAAACAGAAACTAGCTCTAATAAATATCAAAGACAACCTTAACTGAAGTATAAGTAACTTTTGATGCACTCACATAAGAATTCTGCTACTATTAAAGAGTCAACGATGAATAATAAAACAATTTTTTTTTTGGGTACATGCCTACAAAATTATGCAAGGTGGTGCAAGATATGACGTAGGACATTCGAGCCATCACATATTCGATGGAGAAAAGGTCGAGGGGTGGAATAATATCAACAGATGATGCGATCAGGGCTTGAGTTGAGCAGAAATTGTCCATGCTCAAATTTTCGAATAGCTGATTATAAGATGCTAGTCACTATGATAAAGGGATGATCACTGGTTGATAATACTTTGACCAGATTAAATATTCGGAGATCAGGAATATCTTGCCAAGCAAAACAGAGGACTGCAAAGGACAACATAGACAACTGAGCCATTCTAATAAATAAATGCCTCATAAACACCTCTCTCAGTAGCTAAAACTCAAATCATCATATGCTCAAAAATACATACCCAAAAGCATGTGCTGATCTTTATGCATCCAAAAAATGGGGTAAATAAAAAAAATCAAAAAGCTAGACTTGAAAGAGCTTGTGGTTTGATATTTTCTTTTCAAATTTTTATAGCTAAACAAATTTAAAAAATAAAAACAAAAATAAAGTACACCTGTTAACAGCAGAGAATTAGCTTATGATTTACCATCATTCCATGGTAAATCTTAAGAACATGAAGCTTAATCAGTAAAAAGATATCAATTTCATAGAAAACCATAAAAAGCCTTCCCTGTTTCAATAGAAACTATTTCACGTAGCAAATGCAATCTAATGAAAATACAAAGAACAGAATTTTTTTTTTGAAAAAAGGGCAGTCTTGCTGCGAAAGCTCCACGATAGAAAGTTCATTGGGAATTTAAATCATGTTGCTAGGAAAGTTGGGCAGCAAATTACCTGCAAGGGAAGAATAAAGTTGGATATCAAAGAGTCTACTGAACAGACTTCACATAAAGCAGCAATGGCATGACAAGCCTCAACTCCTGCCAACCCTCCACCGAATGCCTTATAAGCTACTCCATAGGCAGAGTTATCAGGTTCCTCACAAGCTACATCTCCCCCATCGTCAAGAACTTCATCTGCCTCTTCATCCATGAAGTCAAAGTCAACAGAAACCTTTCCAGCAAGATTCTTTAAAGCATCACCACTAACGGATGGCCAACCACTTGCAGTATATGTATCAGCCTCTATATTAACATCAACGGGCTTATACAGTTTGATTGTGCGATATTTTGTTGGACCTTTCTTGCCTTCTTCAATTATCTTGTCTGTATTGGGAACTTTGAACTCCCTTTCTAGCGGAAGATGCTCATTTGCATCTCTTCTGTGAATAAATAATTAGAAAAGAAAATGTGATTATATTGAACAAGGGGTGAATCGCAAATATGAAGCGAATTGTGCAGAGATTGACAGTTCAGCATGGAAATCAACACCTTAGAAGGAAGGAAAGCAGATCAAGAAGCTAACTGTAGGAACTAAAAAATAATGCAGTTCTGTACACTCATTCCATCAGTCACTCCATCTATTTCCAATGATCACAAACCTATTATTCCTTTTACTTATGCATAGCCAATGGACGGGCAATAGCCAAGAGCAGGAGCTGGCAGAGGCGGTAGCCCTCCAATCCAAAAAACCACTGTTGTCAAGAATCACATTGTTTGGATGCAGAGCAACAGGCAACCACAATCTCAGGAATTGAGTGTTGCATATCATACAACTCACATACAAAGATTACAAGAAGAAAATTACTAGAGTGTTGAATTATCATTTGAATAAAATGAACCCATACCACAGTAAAGAAAGATACATTTTGAGGAATTTTGCATGGTTTTGCCATCAATCCTCACATCAATAGAGTCCATACTCTAAACTTCCTCGGCAACCACGGCCTTCCTCATCTCCTCTCTTATCATTTAAAGATAAAGGGAAGCAATTTATTACCTGTTCTGGATACCACCAAAAAAGAATTGGCGCAACTGTCCATCACTTCCCACATTCATGTACTTCGCATCTGGGCAGTACTTCGAAGCCCACTTGCGAAATCTGTCAGCAGCAACCTGCTGCTCTGCTTTAGCCACCTTTTCAACCTCAGCAAGATAGGCACAATCAACAAGCATTCCCTCTGTTTCCATTTTTACAAGAAGCTCACCAAATGGACGCCAATATTTCTCATAGAAGTTAAACATCGTTCCCTTTACAATTCCATCAAGCTTCCATTCCAGTTTGGATAGTTTACTCCTCAGACTTTCATAAAGCCTCAGCGTGCTTATTGAATCTAAAGCAGAGTAACAAATCCATAACTCTCGCTCAACTCTTTGCAGCTCTTCAACTGGCGGGATGACCATTATTTTTCCCTCAGACCCATCTTTTTTCAGTTTTTTCCTACCAAATATAGTTTTCATTGATAATTTACCAATCAACTCTTCACCACGGTGCAGCTTAGCATCAGAGATGACAGAGGGATCACCTGTAAGTGCTTCTAAAGAATACCCACCCTCAGTTCGCCTAGATGAATTCCACAGCCGAGCCATGTGCATTGTATCCGCAAAAAAACCAGAAACTTTAAGACCATAATTCTCTACAATGTGATTATCAAAGCTGTAATTGTGCCAGACCTGTAAAAGCATGAGGAAGCTGGTTATGAAGCTGATTGTGCGACAGAGATCCAAGTATCTTGTTAAATCTTGGTTAGATATGCTCACTTGAGTGATTGTACAGTTGTGCAAATAAAACTGAGTAAATGAAATCCGCAAGAAACTGACTTCAGAAGTAAGCATGTAGCAAAAGCTCACCTTTTTAATAGAAGAGTCTTCAAAAAATGGAGCAAACTCAGCTATGAGATTCTGGCCACCACCATCCAGAACATCCACCCAGACACAAGATCTCCCATTGCCAAAATCGGCCTCTGGACCAGAGTATATACTAAAACATATAATTTCTCCATGGTCCACAGGAGTCTCCTTCTTAACATCAATATTGGCTACCTGTTAAATATCGCATTCACCAATATCATTGAAGTTACAAGGTTTATACTTGTAAGTAAAGTAGATTGTATTTTAAAGAAAAAAGCCCATGTAAATAGATGAAGTAGAGACATGCCTCAGTGTCACACGCATGAACAAGATGTCTGTATTGATTTGTGAGCAAACCAACCACTTCCCTAGCCGCGGAAACATTATCAACTACAAGAACCTTGTCATACACACTTCGAAGCCTCTCAAAAATATTCTTAGATTCATGAATTATAGGCTCAACTCGAGTTCCATTAGCAATGTCAGGAAAATGTTTATGATCAGCTACACAATTTTTACTTTCATCAACAGTGAGTATTTTGCAAATGTTGGTAACTTTCTCTTTCCCATGTTCCACATTATCCTTCAACAGAAACTTATTAGGAAGAGCACCTTCTACCAACAATTGTCTTTGCAATGATGAATTGTCACCATCATTGATCCATGCTTTCGTACTCCTACCATTACCAACAGAGAGTGGATTATAGGGTACATGCAGCTTGAACTGTTCAGCATTTTCGCTAGATTCCATTTCTTTACTGGTCAGTCTACCTCCATCTTCCTTATACTGCAAAAGATGGGGAAAAAAGGAAAGAAAAAGAAAGGAGCTTGTGATTGTGTTTCTTCTATTCAGGCAGTAAGGGTATTCAACAATGTCAACAATAACATTCTTGGCTTAGTGCTCAGAATATCTTACTCTTTTGATACATTCAGAAGGATCGTCTAGGACGGAAAAGTTAGCTCCTTCAACAGTATCTTCTTCTGGAAGGGTCTTCACAGCAACGTTTTCGTTATGGGCAAATAATTCCTTATTCATTTTACATTCTGCAGCTGCTTTACCCCATGCTTCCGCAGTGTGTCCATGAGTGATGCTGGCCCAAACTTCTTCATTACCCACCTCTCTCATTTTGCCACACGTATGTGTAGAAGGCTGCTTGTATTGAGGAGACCTGTATGTAGGTCTCCGTTGATAGTGCATTTGATTCCTATCATATTGCATAGTACTATAACTTGATCTTTGATTTAGCTGATGGGAATCAACACTATGAGTTTCAGTAGATAAGGAACCATTTGAAGTTTCGAGTTTAAAATCTTCAAGCCTGCAAATCATAGTTATCTAAAAGGTTAAAACACCAATGTAGGATTATTATTCAGCCTAAACTCTTTAAAGCTAGCTTAAACCCAATGCAGGTATAGCAAAGCCTCCATATAGTCAACGCTATTAAACACTATTGTAAGAAACACATGATATTAACATCTCTCAAATTTTCTTAGTCTCTCTCTCTCTCTCTCTCTTTTAAATTCTTTTTCGCATAATTCCCTGTTTCCTTTTTCTTCAACTAGCAAAATCGAAAGGAGAACTCAGACAGTCTGGAGGTATCATTTGTTAAACAACAGCCACGTAACAATACAAGTAAACTGCTTTTATCTTTATAATTCAAACACGAAATTTGCAAACGAAGATAGTTAAGAAGAAAAAGAAAAAAGTGGGGAAGGCAAAAAGCATCGGGGTCTATGTCAGTGGCACAAGAAAAGCAGAAACAACAACTTAAAAATAACAAATTGGCATATGAATATTCAAAAATCAACCGGAAAAATTGTATTATAAAATTCCAAAGTAAAAACGAGTGAACCTGCGGAGGACTCTTCTTGAACAAGCCCAAACAGTACGGGAAGAACGGTAATTAACGGCATTATTACAGGAACGGCAGAACCAGAAATACGGAGGAGAAAAAGATGAAGGCTTAAAGGGGTTTGTCTGAGTGGAGAAACCCATTTTAGCCATGGCTTCTGCAACTCTTCCTAGCTTATTGCTAGTGCTGCTAATAAACCTGCAAGAAGCGGCCGTTTCGATAATTCTTCCTAATAACAGTTCTGATATTTTTTTTCGTTTTTACTGTTTGTGGGTCGCTGTAGATAAGAAGGCTTCACCGGAGGGTTTACTGTTGTTTGTCTCCGGCTGCGCGGGTACAAGTATCCGGAGTATGGAGCATGACAGCGGAGGGAAAGAAGAGGGAACGACTATTGACTATTGAGAGTGCGGGCTTGTGGTCTTGTGCCGGGCTCTGTCACGGATGTTTTTGACTTGTACAAAATATTGGCTTACCACTTTTCTTTCCATTTAAGCGTTAGCATGTACTACATACATTATTTGGTCTCATCTGTTTCTTCAGAAAGATTAAAATTAAATTGTTGAAAAAATACATTTTGTAATCATGTTCCTCATTTGTCTATATTTAATGGATAGAATTCAAAAAATTGATATTGATAATTATATAATTAAAGTACTTCTTCCGTCCTTCGAAAATACTTTCCTCCTATTTTTCACATAGATTAAAAAAATATAATTAATATTTTTGAAAATGTATATTTAAGAATATGTTTTCTAATATGCTCTTTGATTTATTTAATATTTTACTCTAAATATTATTTATTGTTGATTACCATGCATAATAAATATGTATATTTTGAAAAATTAAAAAGTTGAATAAGGAAAAAGGGAATCTAATTTGGAACGGATAAAAAGCAATAGGAAAATATCTTTTTTTGAGGGAGATAATATTAAATATTAATAGATTTGTAAAATAATGCAAATTAGAATTTTTAATATAGAAATAAAATCACATATTTAGGATATCTCAAAAACAAAAATGAAACCAAATAATTGAGACGAACGTAGCAATATAAGTATCATGTAAACAAAACCCGTTAACCCCCACAGAAAATTGAGTATCTTGATTTTTTAAGTAACAAATTTTTTTTTATTTGTTTAAAACTCACCCATGACGTGGGTGTCAAAACGGCATCTATTTTACAAACAATACAATAATACGTTCACATTTTGTTGTAACTTGTCTTCGTTGGTATTAAAGTTCTCGTCCAAATCCGTAATTTCACAGCCTTGCAACTTTTAAAAAAATATATAATCACAAAGAAAAAAACAAATAAGATGATTGTATGACCACTGTGCCTTCATTTGCACTAAGCATGGAAAAATCTATATATCTATATATAATAAGAGAATCGTAGCTTTTCCCACCCATTTTCTAGCTCTGTAAGATTTCTGGTTTTATAAGATTTCTGATGAAAGCATTTAATTATTTTTTATATTTTTTTATCTTTTTTTAGAAATTGTTACGCTAATTTATTAAATGATATTCATTTTTCCCTTTATTAACCCATCTTCAATTATCATTTCACGGTAGTTTCTTTAGCCAGCTATTTTAAATTAGGGATCTACCAGTTATCAAATCGATATTAAACTAATTGTGATTTTTATTTCAAAAAAAAAAAAAAACAAATAGCAATCTTTATAATTTGAAAAACATATATATTATGTCTCTAAACAAATAAATTTCTAAAAATCATAACCTTATTATAAATTTTAATTTTTAATGATTTTTAAAGAAATTTTTATATGGTTATTGTAGTGCAATAATCAAATTTGACTTTTTTTCCTAAAAATTATACTACTTCAATTTGCCGATTCTATAATTAATATAAATTGGAACTTTTTGATAATTTTTCATGGAACAAAAATTTCAGTTTGTCATTTTAAATATGATCTTACTGTATTTGCAATAAGATTATTTATTTGAGAAATGGACGAATGTTGATACAGTTGCATTGTAATCTATATCTATCTATCTATCTATCTGTATATATATATATAATAAGAGAATGGTGTCTAGCAAGCTTATTCCCGCTCTTTTTCTGGCATTATAAGTTTTCGTTGACATCATTTATGATGTCACTTGATACATATATATCCTTTTTTTTGCTAAAACTCTTTTCAAGATTTATTTGTTTTCTGTCTCTCTTTCTCTCACCTATTACTTTATATCTTTCTCTCTCTAATTTTACTCATTGTTTAAGATTTATTCTTTCTTCTATTTTTATTTTTCGCTCTCTCTCTTCCCCCTTTTTTCTCTCTAGATATATGTAAATGTGTATTTCATTATCATTTGTTCTTTTGCATCAATCTTTTTGGATTTTTATATTATATTATATTGATATTTACCTATTAAACGAATAATTTTCTTCAAGTTGTTGTATTACCGACTTTAATATGTATTAATTTTTTTAATTCATTTAATTTAATGACATGACTTTTGTTATAAAAAACAAGCCTAACTTTAAAAAATCTATTTGTCTAATGAATACAGCTACAGATGGAGGTAGAAAGTATCCACACTCCCCCAACTACGCGCATTTTTGGATAAATCCTTTTAAAACTCTTTGAAAAATCGGGATTTTTTTCCGGCTAGGAGCCGTCAACTTTTATCTACCCCTTCTTTAATGTTCCACCTTCGCTCTGTTATATAGTGGAATAACCTATCGAAATCAACATATCCATTTATTAATCTATTTCTTCCTCTTCTATTTACTCACTGTCTATTTATCTTTCCTTATTTTCTACCATATTTTGAAACAAAATTTGAAATCACGTCATTATTATCCATTGATTTGTTCTTTTACACATCTCTCTCTCTCTCTTTCTCTCTCTCTCTCCCCCTTCTTTTTTTTATTTTTTATGGGTACAATTGGGGATTGTGGTTTCTTTTACACATTTTAGTCTCATTTGTTAATATAAAAGTATTTAGATATATGTATATGCGTACTTCATTATTATTTATTCTTTTGCATAAATCTTTTTAGATTTTTATATTATATTTTATTGATTTTTACCCATTAAAAATAATTTTCTTCATGTTATTGTATTACTGACTTTAATACAAGTCTAACTTTTTTTTTTACTCATTTAATTTGATTATACGACTTTTGTTAAAAAAACAAGTCTAACTTTAAAAAATCTATTTGTCTAATGAAAATTGCTAGGGATAGAGGTAGGGAGTAGCCACACTTCCCCAACCATGCCCCTTTTTGGATAAATCCTTCTAGAACTCTTTGAGAGAATCAGGATTTTTTTCTTTTTTTTTTTTTTTTTGAGTGTTTCGGCTAGAAGTTGTCAGTTTTCAGCTGTTTCTTCTTTTATGTTCGAGCTTCACCCAATTATATAGTCAAATAATCTATCGAAATGTCATTATTATTTATAGTATGACGGGTTAATAATGCATTTTGTTCCATGTAGAAAAATTTTGACAATAATTTTTTTTAACATTTTTTTCTTTTGTACACTTCGGTTTCATTTGTTACTATAAAGTATTTAAATATATCTATATGTGTACTTTATTATCATTTATTCTTAAGTATAATCTTCTCCATTTAAGGCTACATGTAATGTTAAATATACTTTATTATATATAAATTAAATATATTGTATATTAAATAGATTATATATACGGGTTTTAAATACCATCTCAATTATTCTTATTCGATGATTTAATCTTAGTTCAAGGTAAGTTATATTTTTAATTTGAAGATATATTTCTACTTTTATTCTATTGATTTAATAGTGATTATTATTAATTAGGTGGGTATTAGTGTTTTATTTGTATTAGTTACTTTATCTAGTATGTGTGTATTTATGATGAAGTATTGAAATAATTTTTTTGTTATTATATATAATGAATATTGTGTTGTATTTTGCAACTATTTATGATTATTATTTTTATTATTTTTTTCAAAATGCAAGATATGTGTTTTATGGCGATTGTAAATATTTTATTTATGATATTAACAATGTAAATATTTTAAATGTTTTTCATTATTAATGAAAATAATAGTGATTGTTATGGATATGTTATCTGTTTTAATTACTTCCAATTTTATTTTTTTTAATTGCTTATTTGTTCCCGTGCAACCTACAGGTAAAAAATCTAGTAAATAATAATAAACATGAAATTTATTTTTGTAATTTACCATTTCCCTTAGTTAATTAATATAGACTTCACAATAGAGTCCGGAAAAGGAGTAGCTGTCACGCCCTCAATTTCATACAATAGTGGAAGCATTTAAATGTATATCTCGATTCAAAATCTAGGCGAGACCTTCCAAATACAATTCAGAAATATCGAGAAGCTTTCGCTGCGTACTCTGATAATTAAATATTCTGTGGCCTACCCACAATGAAACCTCGGCCGCACACACTGAAGTCTCGATCACATGTATATATCTTCTCCACCTCTGGGACGATCCGGCCATAAAGATTCATAATTCAATACCTACAGGGTTATAGAAATAAAAGTACCCAGTGAATAACAATATGTATTGGCCCACGCAAAACAAAAAAGGGAACTTTTATACACAAAGGAGGTCATTCACAGAGAAATAAAGATATGAAGTTCGGACACATCACTAGTTTAGCCTCTACCCGTAAGTCATACGATTCAATAACAATTCAAAATGACCAAGACCACATAGTAAGGTCATAATACCATAAAGCAATTCAAATAACAGAGCAGAACGGGTATATAGCGTCACTAGTGATGACCGAGAGCAAAGAACAATCATTTATTCAAAGTAATGGTGCACTGTCAATCATCAAAAGCCAAATACAATTAAAGAAAGGCACAAGTTCCAAAAGAGAGGAAAAGCCGAAAGAAAGAGCTAAGAGACAGAAGAGATATAACCAATACAAGTATTACTCACAAGAAAGACATGAATTTCGTATAAAGAGAAGGAAGAACCGAGACATGTGTTACTCACCTTTTTAATTTCATCCTCACTACTCGATGATCTTTCTTTATTTTTGAAATAATACCCTCACCTGTCTCTCCAATTACATACTAAGATTTTATACCACAAATAGGCAACAATATATATATATATATCCATAGGGATGAAGAGTCGGCGGTGGTGTGTGTGAGGAAACCTTTGGATCCCTTTTATAGAGTTTAGGAATTAACTGTATTTAATTAGCCATTGAAATCCACTAATAACAAATCTAACAAGTGTCTTAGACACTTAGCTATATTAGGAATTAACATAGCATGGTTTTGACACTTGGCAAGTCTATCTTTATTTATTAATTATAAAAGTATCACATGTCTTAAAATTTGACAAAAGTAAAGCAACTTGGCAAATCTAGAAATCAATTATTTTTAAAAATCAACAAATATCTTATAAGTTTGGCAAAACTAACACCCTTCAATAATTATAAAAATAGCGTATGTCTTATAATTTATGCAAAGTTAATTGGAAATTTCTGCGGGATGTTACAGTAGCTTAATTCCTTGTTTCTTCTTTTTAAATTAAAGAAGAGTGGCTCAATAGTCAATTCTTTAAATGTCGTTATTATTTGATCTTTGTTTGATGCAGAATTACATGAAGTATATGAAAATTTGCAAGGGCAACTCGTATTGTTACATTTCTAAATCAATTAACGAAAAAAATTTAGGGATAACTAATCATTTCGAGACAAATGTAAAAGCAAAAAAAATTAGTCAAGAAAGATGATTGGCTTATAAAAGTTAAGTCAACAAACTAAAATATCATTCAAAACCAACCAAAAAAAGAAAAGAAAAGAAAAGGTTTTAAGAAATTACAATGAAGGCATAACTAAACTAAAAGTCGAGCTTCAAACATATTGTAGCAACATCAGACATTCTTGAAACATATTTCATCAGTTATTCCATATACCCCTTGTATATACACTTGAAACTTTGGGGTTGCATATGATCTCACAAGTAAGCACATTAGAGAAATACTAATATGTAAATGTTATGATAACCACGTATCCCAAAAAAAAAAAAAAAAAAAAAAAAAGGAAAATTATTTATTCAGTTATTCTGCACAAAAAGAGAATCTCCATGACTCCATGAGAATGAGACTTTTGAATAAGTAAATCAAAATTAATTAGACGATCACTTATGCACTTGCAAATTTCCAGAAACTTTGCTTGTCTGTTTCTCCATCTATGACCTTGAAAAAAAGTTCCTTAAGAACATGTTAACTTGTTGCATTAATTGTTTAAAAATTTAAATGGTATTTGGAAGTCAATACAAAGCGCTTGAAAACAAGTTTACTGCTTGAAGTGAACATAAAGTTCAATTGTTTGTGCACATGAGAGTTCAAGTTTCACGTTAACGTCGAGCAGTTCAGCTATTCAAATTCAACAGGACGACCAACCTGAAATAAAATGTTGTTCTTGTGCTTCATTAGTAACAGAGGTTTTATGGGTTCGGATCTTGAGGGCAAGTTCCCAAGCCGAAGGCATGAGAAGTTAAACCATAGTCAAAGTACCACCAAAATGATTGCTTGCAAACTAGTGATCATTGGTTATCAGCCTTAAATTTGGCCTCCCATTAACCATATTTTGGACAGCAAAAATTTCCAGATCAAATTTACTTCAAATTAACTCAAAATTTCTGTCACTGCTTCCTATCAGGCGATTTCAGATAAGATGAATGCAAAAAACTAGACTGATCACAAGAATCAGATAAAACTGTAGTTCAACAAAAATTTACTAGTCTCTAATTGTCTGTAGGTAAACTATTTCTTGTGCTGTGCTCTCTGATTCCCAATGTTGCTGGACGATCTATCCTCCTTGGATTTGATGACGATCCCTTTAGATTTGAGCGGAAAACCTGGAGGGACATCAGGGGAATGAAGTGTTTTAACTAAAGTTGTTTTGAAGGTAGTAATTCATCTGCTGCTGGATTGATGTTTTTCCTGCTACTTCATTCTGTGAACTAGCTTCTTGCCTTGTGCATGGTCGAATTCCAGTAGAAGATTTTGCACCTGCCACTTAGACAAAAGAAACTACGAAATGAACAATCAAATGATCAAACAACAAAAGATAAACGTTTCTGGGAATTTGCTACAAGATTGCAACTTACTGTTTCCCTTCGGTGGAAAACCAGAAAGAGCATCAAGAGTTGGTTCTGCTCTGTTGTTTCAGAGATGGTTTCAGACTTTGTAGACTTTCCAACTCCTGGTGAAGCCTTCAGATTCCTACGGGATCGTGGCCTTCTGACAGGAATATTGGCTGTTTTCGCTGGACTTGGATTTGGTGGACGATTATCGATATTGGTTGTTTTCACATGAATTGGGTTGGGTGGACGACTACATGGTAGTCGTGAATTTTTCGTTTTGCCACATCCTTAAGCTCATTCACTGGACACAACACTTTCTTCCTCCACCATTCCAAGTACCTTATATTCACATCTGATTCAGAAAGTCTCGGAGGAATATATAGCATTTCAAAATTACTCCAAGGCACGAACAAAGTAAGCCATGCAGTCTCATGAGTCTTATCATCCCGGGAGACCCATTTAGGAAGATCTTGATCAAGTCCGAATTGCATAGCTACTCGATGTGGATCTGTAAGGTTCTTCACAATCAAACCCGACAAGTTTACAGACTCTCAAACATCTGGACAAGGATTCTAATTCACTGTCCAAATCTTTTTCAGCAATCCATTCTTCCTTTTCTTTGTAAAATTTAGGAATCGACCAATTGTCCACAGCCAATGCATATGGCCGCCATAGTCAATAGCAGGCCTCACACTCCCAATATCAGATTTTTTCAGCCCTTTCTAACGAGCCAGTCGAAGCTCGCCAGAGTTGATGAAATTAGGCTTCGGCCGTAGTGGTGGCAGCCTCTCCCAAGCCCAGACTTGGACATAACACATTGGGGACCATAGTGTAAGGGCCAAGAAACTTTCCAAATCCTCCATCTGAGTTGAAGCAGCCATTGATGCTTTCAACAAGCCCATGTCTCTATAGATGCTAGCAAGAACAGCAGGTGCTAGAGCCATCAGGGTTCCCCGAGCAAGGTTAACTGCAATCTGAACAACATGATTGCCAATCTGATCAGGTTGATTCCCTGGAAAAACATATCTTGCCAACCGTAGAGAGAAAAGATATGTGCTCAGCTCCATCCCGGCTGGTATCCATATACATATTCAACCACTGAGAATGGTCCTTCGTATTAAATCCTACAGGAGCAATTTCAGTAACAGGTTCTGGGGGATCAAGAGGGATTGGAGAGCCTAAAACTGAAAAACCACCCAAAATCAGCATATCCTCCAGTGTAATAGTTACCTCACCCCACGGGAAAATGAAGGTGTTAATCTCAGAACACCATCTTTCAGCAAGCCCGAGGATCAATTCACTGTCTTCATGGATTTTGTACGTAGAAGCCATGATAGCTTCGTAAATCCCTGCTTTTTTCCACACAGATTGGTACTTGGACTCCATCAGATGAACCCCCGTTTCCCATTTTGCTATTGGATCCCTCCACCCATTGAAAATAACCTCCAGAGGCCATATTGGTTTCGGAGTCATATATGGAAGCTTCATGGATGGCCCCTCAATGGAGGCAACAGTGGGTTTCAGAAAATAGGCTACTTTTGAAGTTGGTATTCCGCCAGTGGGTGAAATCATCAGCTCTTCTCTTTGTTCCACAACACTGACTTGAAATCTTTGCTCCATGATTAAGACTCACCAAGCTGTAAAAAGCAAGAAAACATAACGTGACAAATCAATACATATTGAAGAAACAATAGTTCTTAAAAGATGTGGCTTTAATCAGGTAAACTGCAGAGAATAGATGATAATTGATAAACCAAGAAAGGGAAAAGAAAACTGATTACCATTTCAAAAGAAGAAAGAATTTCAAGAAATGTGTTGCTGTCCTTCAACACAGAGCAATTTTTCTGTCCTAGTCAGTGGAGGAAACTATGTAATGCCATATCATAGAATTTTTTGGAGAAGCCCCGTTTTACTTTTGTTTAATTTCTCTATCCTTTCTTCATCCCCACTCCACCCCCTCCATTGCAGCTTCTCCAAAAAGTGCAAGTTTAATAAGAGAAATGATGAATTCCATGGGTAAATGCCCCGGGGGGGGGGGAGCGTGGGTACAAACTGCAATATTACCCTTCTAGTGTCGGGGCGGGCCTGCAGAGGGGAGTGGAATGGGGAAATATTTCTGTGTAATTTCTTTGCTTTGTCCTTCCCTTTCTCCAGTGGGAACAATCTCATTTCTTGGATACAATCATAATATGGTGCAACCATCCTACGTGTTGATAATTGGTCAATAAGTCAATTTAGCGCTTCTTTTATTTTCTTAACATTCATATTATAAATTCACTTATTACAAATTGGGCAATTAATTTGATAATTACACAACTATAACAGTATATTTTAAAATTTTATTAAATTTTCACCATTCATTTCAAACTTATTATAATTTCTCATTATAATCAATTTCCAATAATAATGAGAATCAAACAACTACATTAAATATCTACTACACATTTTTTGTAAAAAAAGACAATTATTCAATAATTTTTCTTTACATCCCCACTACACATTCTCAATTTTCGAGAGAGCCAATGTAAACTCGTTTGCTTATATAAAAATTTGATTTGAAGGAAAAAAGAAATGGGTTCAGTGTTTTGTATAAGTGGGGAAAAGTAAAAGACATGCGAGACCCCTAACATAGTCCATGTTGGCTCTATAGAAAAATTGCTGCACATTCTTCTAAAAATCAACTCTATACAAGATTCTCTGGAATGAACAAAATTATGATAGTCTACAAGCACTATACTCGATCAATCCCATTGGACAAATCAATAATGGATATGTAAATACAAAGTCTTAATTTATTGTTAAAATAAGACCTTTGAATATATACATGTATTCTTGATTGGCCCGTAATGCCCAATCTTTAAGTACTCTATAAGTACATGATTTTTTTTCCTCTAGAACAAACTCTACTCTAAAGAGGAGACTTTTGGACCTCAGTAATGTAACGTCGTGGCGACCATCCCAAATAAATACCTCTCTTCAGGGGACATTATGTATCATTATGAAAATAATTTGTTTATAATGCAAAAGATAACGCTAAAGAATTGTAGAAAAAAACGAGGTGAAACAAGTCGTTATCTTTCCTGGTTGGCCAATTAGAGACTATTAAAAGATACCTTGTTAGTTTTTAGTATTTACCAAAGAGGATTGCTTGGAAAATTGCGATTATTACTTGAGCTTCGTACTTGAATGGCGTCCATTATAGTCAGTGTTTAAAGATTATTAAGCCTCCGCTAGCGAATTGAATGAAATAAAAGTAGGTTTGTTTGAGATTGCTGTTAGATGCTCAACTTCTACTTTTTGGAAAATATAAATAAGGAAAATATTGTTTAGTAAATTTTAGAAAAAAAATTACTGAAGAAGCAACAATCATGCAGCATATTTTGAGTAGTAGAAACTCAGCTTCTAAAAACTTCTACATTTAATTTTTCCAATTAATAAAAATTAAAATTTCAAATTTAACTGTATATTTAATTTTTTATACTTTTTGATATAATAAATAAAAAGATGGAGAAAATTTATGAACTATCTTATGCAAGAATCTATTTTATTTAAATTTTCTCATTAATCATAGTTTATTTGATTGTGCAAACTATATATGTCTATTTTCTTTTTTTGTAATTTTTTTTAAAGCATTTTTTTTGTACTTTTATTAATTGGTTAGTTTCAAATAATTTCTTAAGTCACTTTAAAAAATAATAATATTAATCTAAGTAAAAATGAAATTTCAAATAATTTTTTTCTGCTTTCATTTATAATCACCGGTTGATATTTTTTAATTCTTTTTGAAATATTATTATATAATGTTACATATTATTTCATAAAGGAAAATAAATAAGGAAACTGAATAATAATAATCTCTCTCTCTCTCTCTCTCTCTCTCTCTATATATATATATAATAAGAGATGTGTGACTTTTCCTGCTCATTTTCTGACTCTGTAAGATTTCTGGCTCTATAAGATTTTTTTTGACATCATTTAATTCCTTTTTTGTATTTTTATTTTTATTTTTTTAAAGATTGTTACACAAATTTATTAAAGATATTCACTAATTTATTAAATAATATTCACTCTTTCCTTTTTTAACTCATATCCAATCCTCAATTCAAGGTGATTTCTTTAGCCAAATATTTTAGATTAGAGATCTGTCATTTAACAAATCAAACACGAAATTAATTGAGAGTTCTATTTCAAAAAAGCACATAGTAATTTTTATGATTCTAATAAATTTCTAAAAATCTGTAACCTTAATTATAAATTTCAATTTTTAATAAATTTTAAGAAATTTTATATAGTTATTGCAGTGTAATGATCAAATTGATTTTTTTTTTAAATTATAGTACTCCAATTTGCTGATTCTATAATTAAATTGGAATTTTTTGATAATTTTCTATAG
The DNA here is from genome assembly GCA_963692815.1 of Nyctanthes arbor-tristis. NCBI lineage: Eukaryota > Viridiplantae > Streptophyta > Magnoliopsida > Lamiales > Oleaceae > Nyctanthes > Nyctanthes arbor-tristis. Next base: position 4,439 of record CAVNYN010254493.1, on the reverse strand, counting down.
AACAATTTAAGTCTTACCATATCTAGAGTTAGATTATTTATTTGAGAGATGAACTGAATGTTGATACAGTTGCACTGTAATTTATTTAGCTGTATTAATAATTTATATTAAATTTTTGTATAAAAATTCATTGACATTTGTTATTAGAGTAATTATAGAGAGAAATATTTATCTGACATGAATAGTTTATATTAGTTCCCCTCCCGTCCCCTATACGCCTTGTATAAAAAAAAATTAACTGGTACAAAAAGTATTACCGACAAATAAATCTAAATATGATAGAATAGTTATAAAAACTCATATCTCATAATACTAATATATGACTCAACTGGCAGTATTAATAATTTATTAAATTTTTGTATAAAAATCCATTGACATTTGTTATTAAAGTAATTTTAAATAGACATGCTTATCTGATATCAATAACTGATATTTGTTAGTTGACAAGCATGAATTGGTTGTTTATATGCAACTGGTGAATTTGAAAGCCCACAATCATCCAATACATGGTTGACAACTCAATATTTCATTTTTCTATGCCAGATAAATATGTCTCCCTAAAATTACAATTGTTATTATTACTTTTAGATCTCGTGCAAAACACAGATGAGAATTCTAGTGTGTCTTAATTAGATCAAGTTGCATTTGTCAATTAATTTATTGTATTGGACACACACACACATACATATATAAATATATTTTTTTCCTAGTTTTTCAGAAATATATTTTTTTCCTAGTTTTTCAGTAACGTGACTATTTTGTTTTTAAAAAGTTATTATTTATGTTTCATAAAAATTTATGATTATTCTTTTGCATTTACAAATTTTTTTATGGAGAACTAACGAAACTGTTTACGTTCATCTTTGTATTTGATTTCAAAGAAACTAAATAAAAATATACCTTATTAATTATTTTCCAACCAATTTGTGTTCAACTTAATTATAGTCAATCAATTATAAAAATGACATTTAACAATGCATATATATAACAAGTAAATTGGCACAGTAAATGTAGTCAACTAGTTTTTTTTAATTATTTTTTAGTTGCTTAATCAGATTTTTATTTATTTTATATTTTATTTATTTTTAGAAATGAGAAAGTTGCAATTGATACTTAGTGTTAAAAAAAAAAAAAAGAATTCAAGTCAATGTTTCCCCATGAAATATGTTCCATTGCCTTGAAATTTAAAGAGTTGGCTGCAAAAATAGTTGTGGGGTTTTTTTTTTTTAAAATTTATATACACAAGGGAGAGACCGAGAAAAGAATGATATTTAGGGGGGGGGGGACGGATGCAGTTCGAACTCTATTTTTTTATTAAAAACTATTTACATCATGCTTAGGTTTTCATTTTTGTAATTTATTTGCATCATTAAATTGGCCATTATCAATTTATTAAGCATGATGTAATTTATTTACATCATGCTTAGGTTTTCATTTTTGTAATTTATTTGCATCATTAAAAGACACTTCCATGCCACGTTGCGTATATTCAAATCTGCGTTCAATGGTTCCATACCCCTATATGAGATGGAAGGTTCTATAACGATAACTCTATAAGATACTTGAAATTTTTGTGGCCATTATTATTATTCTATAATAAAAGAATATTGGTTGATTGTGTTAGTACTTTATAGGCTTTTTCTTTCAATTTTTATGTTTTAAAATTATAATTGTTTATGTTTCAAAATAAAAAAAGCTATAATTATTGAGTTAAAGAAAACTATAACCATTTATTTTGCTGCTTCAGAAATTTTTTAATTGATAACTAATGACATTATGTTTTTTATTTTTTTCATAAAAAATATGTCTTTGTTTGCTCACTTTATTTATTGCGTGCATGGTATAACAAAACTTTGACTAATTATATCTTAATATGTTGCTTTTTCGTATGCTACATTTACTGAGGTTCTTATTTGTAATAATTTGAATTATATATTTGTAATTGCAAAATATCTTTAGTACGCTACATTTACTATATATGTAGTTTATTTGCAATGATTTGAATGATATTTATAGTTGTAAAATAGATTTTGTATATCACGATTTTGTGTTGCTCAATTGATTTACAAAATATATATGATGATTTCCGTGCAACGGTTTGAATGATGTTCATGGTTGTAAAATATATTTTTCATGCTACTATTCTTTTTTTATGTACTACAAAAAACTTAAACTGCTTACGGGTTAGATAAATACTTTATGAAATAGAAAAGGTAGGTGTAAATTTTTTGATTTGTAGTTAGTTTACGGGTTGAAGAGCGGACATTGCGTTATTATTATTATTATTATTATTATTTTATTTTATACAAATGGAGAATTTAGAGGATAGGCGTTAACAAATTTAAACACTAATTAATGAAAATTAAATTGCACTCTTTCAGTAAATGGTTTTAATAAGATAATTATGACCACGAATATGTGTGTGTATATATATATCAAAAACTTATAAAAATGTCATCAATAAATTTGAGCATAAGACATATATATATATATATATATCATAGACTTTATTCTATTATGATATATATATTTCGTAAAGTTTTTCTTGCAAGTGTTTAGACTTGATAGATATAAGTTATTTTAGAAAAAAATTATTATTTTTTTATCTCGTGCAATGCACGGGTAATAATAATAATAATAATAATAATAATAATAATAATAATAAGTAAAGGTATTATTTTAAATAATGTACTTTTTAGTAAATATAAACTGGCATAGTAATGAAAAAAATTAAATTTACTAAATATATTTAAAAACAGCTTTTAGAGCGTCGAGCAATTTTAACAAAAAGGTTTAACTAAATAGATTCTTCTTCCTTTCCAAAAAAAGAACAATAGATTCTTCTTGCAACAACTTTTTTTATCTACCAAAGCAGAAATTTCTTATTAATGAAGATACAATATTATCATATTAAGTCTTAAATGCAAACATGGGCTAAGAATGAACGCTTGCTTGTTCTAAAACCCTATAGTTTGGACGTGCAAATGAAAAAAAAAAATGAAAAAAAAAAAACCCAAGTCACTGACAATCTTAACTCAAGCTTAAGCTCAGTTATGCCCTAGGCATGATGCGCTACTGTGGTTCTCGCTTGATTAGTTAGTGGGCAAGGCTAGAACCCATTTTTCCCCCTCTAAAGCAGGTTGCAAATTGATTGTTATTATTATTATTATTATTATTATTATTTAAAAGGGAAAATGCAACGATCATGCAAAAGCTCATGCCGAAGCTCAAAGCGAACTCTTCTTGAATGGGAATCTCCCCCTTCTCCTAGTAGTTCTATGTTGATGCCTGGTCTAAATGGATTTGATCCCACCTCACTGTGAGTCATAGTTGAATGTAGTTCTGTCACCACGCACTAGCGTTCCAGTGATGGCCAGATTTGCCCAGAGCGGATTGGAATGCACTGGGGTTTGGGATTTTGATCTTGTTGGGATGAAAGATATTTCTTTCCTTGCCTTGTATTAAGATTTCAAACTTCTTGTCAAAAAAAGCCAATAAATTAGAATCAAGGAAAAAAAATGGTTAGCTCGGTTTGAAGAAGCCCAAGCTAAGAACGAGCTAAAATTTTAGGCTTAGGAGTTAGGTCGAGTAATCGCCTCTTTAATGTACTAAATTAAATTAAACAGAGAAGTTATATACATTAGGTGGGACATAATTGAAAAGTTGGAGAGAAGTTCGTGAATTACCATTGACAATTTTAAAAGTGAAAATTGAATTTGCTTCACTCTAGTCCTTTTTTATGTTAGATTGTATTGAAGTTAACATTATAAGATTTGACTTGACATACGAGTTGTAAACTTTTTGACTTAAGAAGAATGTCAATTTCGTCAATGCGGAAAAAAAAGGTGAAATGACCTATTGACCTTGCTGAAAATAGAATGGAAGTCTAAAAAGGGAAACTACTATGACATCACCATAATGTTTTATTTATAGAGAATTAACGTTATAGAGGGTTGGTCGACCGGGGGCGGAGGGGGGAGTTCCGATTTGGGATAAAATCAATTTTATGATTACTTGCATGAGGAAATCTTCGATCATGGATCTAGATAAAGGTCGTTTGCTATTAGGGAGAATGACCAAAGTGGTTAGGTCTCAATGATCCACAAGTCAAAGCAATTTTCGTCCTTTCGTGTCAGAAAGGTGGCGACAGATAAGGGGGATAAGGTCACATTAAGAGTAGATATCAAGTAATAATGGTGTCACAACTTGATTCCCAGTGTGGCATATGAATGGAAAATGACGTCTCTAGCCACTATGCAATAGAAAGTTTCGAGCAGGAGGTGAATAATGGTGTGGGACGACGGTCAGAGAGAGTGAAGGAGAGTACTAAAGAGGGAGAAGTTGCTAAGGGAGTAGGGACTGGGGACATTGAAGAGGTCTCAGGGACGAAGGAAGGAGATGGAGTTAGGGTGGGGAGTGGGGACGGTCGTGTGGGTAAG
>CAVNYN010254485.1:0-17758 GCA_963692815.1 Nyctanthes arbor-tristis | reverse complement strand
AGCAAGGTATAAGGTTAATGTTATTTGTTACTCCCTTCATAATACATTGCCTACACTCTTTCCCTACAGACGCTCTTCCGATCTCTAAAAAAAATAATCCACGTACTATATTGAATAGTATGTCATTAATTTTTCATATCTATATATACCCCCAATTAATGTATATTGTTATTCCACATTAACTACTTATGCATTGAAATATTTTTACAAAATTAATGAGATATAAGAGCATCCGCAATGGTTGTGTTAATTTTAACCATCCACATAAGGAAAAGAATACAAATATAGTGATTATTAAATGACACATAAAGAATGTAATTTTCATTATTATTAAATGACACATAGGCAAGTTAATTTTAACAATTGCTTAATAATTACATTGGAAGTGTTGATTTAGCTATCAAAGTTTATGAAGTCTAGGTGAACCGTACTATTATAAAAAGTTTATTGGTCAAATATTATCAAATCAATAAAAAAAGAATTTTTATAAATAAAAAAGCCAAGTGAAGTTTTAAAATTGTTGGTGAAGTTAGCAACAATTTTAACACTAATCCAAAAAAGATTTTTTTTTAATTATAGCACTAACATCACCGATGTAGGACTATTTTTGGCATGTAATTAATAAAAATCTCTAACATGTCCATTGTAGATGCTCTTAGTGTATCATAGAAATATACATTAAAATTTAATGTTTATGCTACATTAATCATCATTTCTTAATTTGTATAAAAATAACTATCGAACCATCTTTGTGGAACAAAGAGAGTATTAAAATTGATTATCACTTCATTCTTAAACGACAAATTCAATTAATTGCATAAAATTATATTACCTTCATCCCATGAAATAACAACTTTTTATTTTTAATAGAAATTAAGAAAAGTTCATTTAATATTATTGGAAAAGTAAACTTAAAGATCGGAATTTCTTACTATACCCTTTTTATATAATAATTATTCAATTTTAATAATTTTATTTTGTTAATAACAATGCATGTCACGCCCTTGTTATTTTATCAATATTATTGAATTGTTTCTTTTATTTAGTAGCGGAAGCTCTTGTATTGCCTTATTAAATTATAATACTAACGAGGGATGAGACATGCCAAACTAATAAGTTGATTAATTTCATAGAGTCATTGTAATATTTCCATAGAGTTTTATTCTACTTTAGGTTAGATCAATAATGAAGTACCTTAGAATGAATAACCAACTTCCTTGCTTTCGTATGAGATTATTTATAAGCTTTCCATATTGTTACTAAGTTGCGTCGGCTTCTTATCTTATCGGTTGTTTTTCATGCCTAAATTAAAATAGGAAGTCAAGCACACATGACAAATTACATTAATAAAGACATTTTATTACTCATCTAACTGAAACAAAAGATTTAAAAGCCTTTACATGGAAAATTAGGGTCCCAATCCATACAAAAGTCCTTCTTTTATCCTCATATTACAAGCTAAGTAAAAAAAATTAGTTTATCTACCATAAACTTATCATGATACAAGTAAGGGTGAGTGTAAGCACAATAGACATTAGGTTCATAAGTAGTTCCCAAATACATTAAAAAATTCGGGGCATCCTCGTAGTAGCTCCGTAGGTCCGTCTCTACTACATGTGAAATTCTACTTCTGTCCGAGTTCACACTCCAACTTTCAACTTGTCTTTCATACATTTTGCGGATGAACATCTACAAAAAATAAGAAACGGTGTGATTACAATGTATCCAGTGAGCAACGCAATATTTTAATTTACCTCTTTATTGCAAGAAAATTTTTAGACACAAGTTCAAGAAAACATAAAATGCACAAATCTTTGAATGAACAAGAGGGCCGAATCACTAAATTACTTACTAACCTTAGCACGTAATCATACAGTCCAATGCCAATGCCAATTTGCTCATGACAACACAATATTAAGTTGATCCGCATTCAATTTTAGTTGACTCTTACTGAAATTTCAAGTAAAGAGCATTACAAATACAAAGTAAATACCATATTGATTCACAGAGCCACAGGTTTTTTTTTTTGGTGTGTTTCAGTTGAAGCTTCCTTTCTGCAAAAAATGGTGGTGTTTAGCTGGGAAAGGTAGGAAGACGAATATGGGAGGAGAGAATAGTTGCACAAGTCTCAAAAAAAAGGGCAGAAAAGTAGGCCTTTTATCTCATCCATTTGACTTTTGTGCCTGCATTGTACACGTCTTACACTTCTCCATCTTCTGCCTAATTTATTTATTATTATTTATTTTCTTTAATAAGTTTATTTGTATATATGTTTTGGAAGCAAATTTTTCTCTTGTTAAGTAATATACAATTTTGACACATAAATTTTAATTATGTAAGGTTTATTAAAATAAATAATTATTATTTTTTATCAAAAAAATAAATAAGTAAAAGTTACTAGACAACTCTTACTCCCTCCGTCACAGTAGATATTTTCAAACGAATTAAGAATTAGTATGTAATGTGATTGAAACATTTATTTTCATGTGTATTTTTACATTTTAGCCATTAAGTATAATCAATGATTTGGAATTAAATTTCTTTTTTTTTTGTACAAAGGGGGATGGGGAGGGGCATTGTGGGGATTTGAACCCGAGTAATCTGGTAAGGGGTTAGACCCTTAATCACATGGGCTAACACCTTAATCCCAATAATTTGGAATTAATGCTAATAACCAATGTAGGATTAATATTGAAATGTGTAAAACTATTTAAATTGTGTTCATTATAATTCTATGAATACCTTGAATATTATGCAAAAAAAATTGATTAACTCATTTTCCTCTTGAAGTTTGGTACCTAAGTATTTTTAGTGGTTAATTAATTAAGGGAAAAGATGGATCATTATAGTAATGAAAATAAGCTTTCTCTTCCCAAAAAAAAAAAAAAAATCTCACAATTTTAATTTGTGTATACACAAAATGAAAAGGCTGTCTCCGCCACTGACCATACTAATCATTCATATCTTGGAATCATTAGATAGCATAGCTCATAGTATGACAACAAAACAAGGCAAAACCAATAAAAGATGGGTATAGTAACACTAGTGATTCAAATGCAATAAAACATTTTGTTTCTTGTCATAGTAATGCCTCAAAATACATGTTTTTCTTTAAAATTCATGCATGCTAAAGGAAATCAAAATATTGGTTATTCGCCTTTGTTTTATTTTCTTCAAAGATTCTTGGATAATTCTAGGTGGAAAGATACCTTCAAAATCTTGCTATTTCTTAAGCAAAGTAGTTTTTTAAGTGGCATTCTATATATATATGAAGAGGACTTTATTTTTAGTGCAAATAGTGTGTTTTGGGGAGCTTTTTATGGTGTTCTATGACCTTCCCTAATTATGGGCGAATTTCTTGGTTATTTTAAAGAAAAATCTTGAACTTCACTTATGAAAAAATGGCCAATTGTCCCTAGTTAATTTTATGGTTAGCCAATAGAAAGGAGTCCAGTTGGAAGTTTGAGAGTTTGTTGCCAACGAGATACGCCAAGTGTTCCTTAAGTTTTATTCATTTGAATATTTTCCAAATGCCCAAGTGTCTTTGTAAGGTTCGTATATTTATTGTCTATAGAGTCCCTCTACCTAATGTACTTCTACAATTAGGGTATTATGTTTTTGGATTATACAAATTAAAACACCACATTTTTTTGTTTTTGGCATTCTTTTGAACGAAATCTACTAACCGATTGAACTTAGACATTCTTTTGAACAAATTTTTTAACCGATTGAAGTAGTTGTTACAAATTCAAGTAGTCACTATATTCTTATCAAAACATACTAGGGCATTCTTAGAATTTTTATGGAACATTACAATGAACTAACCGATTGTAAAATTTACTAACCGATTTCTATAGTTGACATAACTCGAGAAATGATTCAATCATCATCCAAAAATACGACTATGATGTTCTTGAAATTTTATGGGATGTTACAAAGCACATTAAAGACGGACATGTAAGAAAATATTATATTTCAATTACTATCACTGTCCTGCAAAATTAGTCTATTATTCCTTTCTTATTTGTCTCAATTTGTAGTCCATTTAATTATTTCTTAATTTTCTTATATACCCATATTTAATATGCATTGTTTTTAGTAAATAAGAACTAAATTATAAAAATAAATGCATTTCAAGAAGTATAATACTCCCTCCATCTCATGTACTCCTTCCGTCCCCAAAAGATAGTCCACTATTCCATTTCTATTTACCACATTGAGCATATATTTAATATTTTATTTTTATATATGTCCTTAATTAATTATTGTTGTGCAACTATTTGTGCATTAAACGTACATCAAAAATTAATGAGACATAAAGGTATATGTGAAAAAATAATACAAAATTTAATGTTTCAACTATATTAACTATTGTTTCTTAATCTATATGAAAATAACTATTGGACTATGTTTGTGAGATGGAGACGGTATATAATTTTTTTAATTTTCTACAAATATTAAGAAAATTTATTGGAAAAGTAAATTTTTTAAAATAATTTTTCTAATATACCATTATTTAATGAAAATAAAAATAATAGTTACTATTATACATATTAAATAAGGTTATCTTCGTAAAAGGATGAATAATAAATTTTTTAAAATAATTTTTATAATATACCATTATTTAATGAAAATAAAAGTAATAGTTATCATTATACATATTAAATAAGGTTATTTTCTTAAAAGGGTGAATAATAAATATACAAATTAGAAATAAGTTTATATATTTGGAACATTTGAAAAAGAAAAAAAGACCCATCAAACAAAAAAAATAAAAGAAAAACAAGTATATATAATCGGGATTCACATCATTTTACCAATAAATATGGGTAATACATAGTACGTTTTCTTTAAAACTGGGTTAAAGTTCTCTGTCATTCTATCTCTAGAAAATAATGAACTTACATAAGCATAACCTAGTGGAACTGGCTAGCAAGGAGGACGGTTCTGTGGGGTTGTTCTATGCGGTGACTGTGGTACTGTGAATGAAATTAATAGGAAAGAGGAAAGACTATGTCGTGGAGTACAACTATATATACTTTGGTTGAAGATGACTTATCTCAACCGCTGAGAGGTCGTTTCTGCCATCAAAATCCACTCGATTCCTCCCGAGATTCCAGTGACTAAGTTCAAAAAGCATGATCTGGTTGATGCCTATGAAAACGATGGATGGTGGATTGGGAAAATTACAAGGGCAATTAGAAATACATATGTTGTTTACTTTGAACAGTCTTCACAAGATGAACTTATTTATAGTTTAGAGAGGAGAGAGTTCACCAAGACTAGTCAATGGCAAGTGGGTTCATCCAAATAGAAAAGTCAACAAAAAGTGTATTTGAGTAATTAAAATTATTCACACCCCACATCACACCTTTTAAAATGTTTTCTTAAATTACCCATGGTTTCTTAATTGTATGAAAATAACTATTGGACTATATTTGTGGGACGAATAAAGTATTAGAATTGATTATCAGTCAATTTTTAAACGACAAGTTCAATTAATTGCATAAAATCATATTACCTTCGTCCCACAAGATGGCAATCTTCTATTTTAGAGATTAAGAAGAGTTTGTTTAATAGTGTTGAAAAAATAAATTTAACATCATATTCTTATTATGCCCTTTTCATCTATTAATTATTCTATTTAATAATTAATTTTGTTAACAACAATGCACATAAAAAATAGACATAAAAGAAAAACTAATATTTCAATTACATTCACCATCCAGCAAAATTAGTCCATTATTCCTTTTTCAGTTGTCTCCATCTATAGTCCACTTAATTATTTTCTTAATTTTCTTATATACATATTTAAAATTTAAAATGCATTGTTTCTAGTAAATATAAGAAGAATTAAATTATAATAATATATGCATTTCTAGAAGTATAATACTCCCCCCCATCTCATATATATAAACTTGTTTCCATAAAATATATTAAGAAATCGGAAAAGTAAATTTTTTAAATGATTTATCCAATATACCATTATTTGATGAAGATAAAAATAATAGTTATTACTAAGCATATTAATAAGGCTATTTTCAAAAAATGAAAACAAGAATATATAATCGAGATGGAGGAAGTAATAATAAATGAAAAAAAGGTATATAGGGAAAATTGCTTTTAAATATTACTCTCCAATATATTTATTGCATTTTTTTAAATCTTTTGAAAATACTTAAAGAAGGGGACTATTTTTGAGTAGCAGAGCAAGGATTAGAGAGTACAATTTTTTTTTTTTTTAAAAAAAGGTTGTCTACATTTTTGGATGGATTCCTTTTCTAGAAAGGAGGCGGTATCAATTTCATTAAATTTATCGTGCAACGAGTCATTCAACTGGAATTATTTTTTTAAACTATTTTTGTGAATAAAGTTATTAATAATTACAATTGCTCTTTGCACATGATATAGTATGTTGGCCTTCTTTTTTTTTTTTTTTTTTTTTTTTGTACATATGAACAAAACACGCATACACATGACACAGAGACACCACACGCCATCTAACAAAATTATGGTAATATGTTGGCTTTGAACTAAGGCAGTTTAATAAAAAAATGACATCGCCCAAACATGAAACCGGCCTTATCACCAAAATCTATTCTAAATGCTATAAATAGGGATTATATGCAGTACATTTTCTTTAAAACTAGGGCAAATTTCTCTCTCTTTCTATCTCTGGAAAACAATGAATTTTTGGAGGCATGACCGAGTAGAAGTGGCTAGTATGGAGGATGGTTTGTGGGGTAGTATTATGCAGCAACGGTGGTGAATGAAATGGATAGGAAAGACTAGGGATGCATAACGAGCAGGTCAGCTCCTGCGGCCCGTAGGCCGAGCAGTAAAAAGCCCGAGCGGAGCTGGGTCGTGGCTCTTTTAAGATGGGCCCAAGCCGAGCCCTAAGTTCTAGGGGCAAGCTCGAGTCGGGCCGGCCCGTAATTATGGGCCTAACGGGCCAAGCCAAACTGGCCCGTGTCAAACTTAGATAGGAAAGAAAAAAAAAATTAAAATAGGAAAAAAATTTTAAAAAAGCCGAGCTGGCTGGGCCGGCTTGGCTAGGTTCAGAAAAGGCCTGAGCCAAAACTCGGGTCGAGCCTAGTTTTAACGGCTGAGCCAAGCCGGGCTTTGGCTAGGACTGTTTCAATTCGGGACCAAAAAAGCCCGAGACGAGCTCGAGCCCAAATGTTGCCATCCCTACGAAAGACTATATTGTGGAGTACGATACTTTGGTTGAAGATGACTTATCTCAACCGTTGAGAAAGGTCGTCTCTACTATCGAATCCTCCTGATTCCACCAGAGATTCTAGTTATAGATTCAAAAAGCATGATCAGGTTGACACTTACGACGAAGATGGGTTGTGGGTCGAGAAAATTACAAGGAGAATTAGAAATACAAATGTCGTTTACTTTGAACAATCCTCACAAGATGAACTTATTTATAGTTTTGACAAGTTGAGAGTTCATCAAGATTCGGTCAATCTTCCAAACGAGAAAGGGAACTCAGCAAATGGGGTTGGGCAATTGATTACTAAGAATTATACTATCACACCCTTTTTTCTTAGTTTCCTAGTTGTGTTTTAGTGTTAGACGTCTAGCTATGTGTAGTTTCTTTCACGTGGCGTGCATTTCTACACGCCACGTGAGCCTTTATAACCAGACATCTACCATTGTCTTTTCTTTTTCAAATCGAGCATCACTCATTTTCAAAAATTTCTCCAAAAAAAAATTCCTTGTTACCCTTATTTACTTATGTACATGCATTTCGAAAGTGTTATTCCTATTAAGGGTATATATGCAATCTTATATATATTTTTAAGTGTGATGTGATGTGTGAAATGAGATGGAAATGTAGCATAATTCATTTACTAATGATCGTGAAGTGTGGATGATACTATTTAAGGAACATTGCTTAGTTATGAGTTTTCGTTGGTCATCAAAACTTGTAATTTTGGTCATTGTCCATAATAAAGGGGCCTTCTTAAAGAATAGTGGTAGCTTTGAGTTTTCATTTTGTGGTGTCTCTGTGCCAGTGTGTGCATGTATTGTGTGCGTGTAAAAAAAAAAAAGAATTATCCTGCATCATAACTCTACTATTTTGGTACTGAATTGAGCTTGACTACTAAATTTTGATGGGTCAAGCAACTTAACTACTCACTGGAGTAGGTAATGTATTATAACTCTACTATCTTCATATCCATGCAGAGGTGGTGGGTAGTGGGAAGTTGTTTCCCTTTGTGCGGGTGAGGCATTCAAAATAGTAGCATTGTTATAGTTTTGCTTCGAAACAAACATTCATCAAAACAATTTCATCCAGCCACATATTTTATGGGGTTACATATATTATATATGTATGTATACATATACTTCAACTATATTAACCATCATTTCTTAACTCGTGTGAAAAGTTACTATTGAACTTTATTTGTGGGACGGAGGGAATATCATTTAATCATCTTCTCTCACTAGGAAGATTAAATGCTTTGGATGAAGAAGAGAGTATTAGTATTGATTATCAGCTCATTTCTGAACGAAAAATTCATTTAAATTCGTGAGATTATATTACCTTCATTCCATAGAATAGCAACTTTGTAATTTTCACATAACTTAAGAAGGTTCATTTATTAGCATTGAAAAAGTAAATTTAAAATCATTTCTTATTTTACCCGTTTCGTCTATTAATCATTTAATTTTAATAATTCTATTTTGTTAACAAAAATGCTTATTAAATAAGGGTATGTAGGAAAAACTAAATTTCAACTACTCTCACGGTCTCCCACCGTTCCTTTTTCATCTATCTCAATTGTAGTCCACGAAATTATTTTCTTCATTTCTCATATATTGAAATATTTAATACGCATTGTTTTTAGTAAATATAAGAAGAGTTAAATAATAAACGTATTTCATGAAGTAGTCCATCCTATAAATATAAAATTGTTTACTTTTGAAATACCCTTATTCAATGAAAATAATAGTTATTAAAAAACATATTAAACAAGGTTATTTTCGTAAAAGGACAAATAATAACTCTTTGAGTTAGAAGTAAGTCTACATATTTGGGCAACATATTTGGGATATTTCAAAAAGAAAAATAAGCTTATAATACCATGACGGAAGAAATCTATATATCTATATATATATTAATAAAAGCACTTAAGTCTTTGTACCTTTTGTACCGCGGTTTTCCCGCCCATTTTCTACGGTGAAACTTGCGGTCAAACCATTTTTTTTTTGTCTTTTTTTTTTTTCCTTTCCCATTTCAAATTTTTCCTTTTTGATATAGATGGATTCATTTATACAGGTGTCATCCATGTTTTTCTCCTTAAATACAGTTCTTCAATCCTCATCCAAGCTATTCCTTATTTTTTCTAATTATTTAATGATTTTCCATATTTATTCTAGACCTATATAGCAATTGCCTTGATCTCTTCATTCCCAAATTTTTGGTTCCATAAATTTCACTTTCATTATCCAATTTTCGTTCCATTGGTTTGAATTCATTGATTTTTCTAATTAACCTACCAAAATTTGATTTCCTGATTTTTCTCCAAAATTGAATTTTTTTTCTAAATATCCCCATTCAAATTTGTGTAATTATATTTGCACCACATTTTTTATTTGGTACATTACATTTTAATTACACTTAAGATTCTTAAAGTTTAATTGTTATTATAAATATATCCTTAACTTTTTTATTCGTTTGATTATTATCTTTTACCTTCCATTATTAATATATTTTACATATATTAATAATTTTCATCTAAAAATTTCTTATCCCATCATGAAAAAACATACAAACTACAAACACTTTAATATAAGTAAATAATGATGGAATTTTTTTTTTCATAATATTAAATCATACTAGCATAATATTTGAATATATATTATATACAAGGAAAATTTATGTTATTATTAAAATTATAGTATTAAATAAAAGTGATAGTGCAATTAAAATGTAGTGCGCCAAACAATTTTTTTGTGCGAACATAATTAGTCTTCGAACTTTTCTCCTTTTTTTTTTCATTTGTTTCCTAATAAAACCACATATCTTGCACCCCTCTATCGTTGGGTAGTGACCTTTATATATTGTTGGGTTCCAATATTCGTAAGCTTTAATTTTCTGGAGCACCAGAAACATGATTTTCATTTTCTCAACAATAGAAGCTTGATTTTAATTTAGCCATGCCACACTTCTATGTTTGTTGAAGGATGATGGTGAGGTGGAAAATTTGCTTTGCTTTTTCTTGAATGTTTCCCTATCCATGAAGCCACAAATTATATATCAACGGTTGTTAAAATTGTAAATCTTCTCTCAATAGATACTTTTACAACTCAAGAATTAGGTAGTTACCTCATATTCTGTGGATCAAGTAAGAGCAATGTTGCAATTGATAAGTAACAAAATGCCAATCTTCCAATGCAGTTTCAAAATTTTGATTTCAAGGATGACTATAAGTGTGGTATATGTGGTGTACGAGAAAATTTCCCACAATTTGGATTATGTTATAAAAGAGAGAAAAGGAGAGATAAATAATTAGCTCTTAGAAATTGTGTGTTTACAATGAGAAGTAGAGTTTATAGATACAAAGTTAGGGTTTTAGGGGGTACAATGGTAACATATCTAGAGTTTGCAGGGATATGATAGTCATTCACTAAATATTTAATTATTTACAATACTCTTCCTTGAATCACTATCTATACATCTAACTGCCTAGTTAAAAACCTTGGTTTGACAAAAACCCAGTGGGAAAAAATACAAACTCAAGGAAAAAAGAGATCGGAAGAGTATATAACGAATTTTTGGAGTAATAAAATGTTGCCTCATTAAAACTTTACCACGAAAACCCAGTGGGACAAAATCTGGTTGAAGGAAAAAGAGTATAGCTACTCCCCGTGATGTCAATCACTGAAGATCTCTAAGTCGACGCATTCCAATCTCATGGACCAATTTCTTAAATGCAGAAGTTGGTAACAATTTTGTGAATAAATCAGCTACATTATCACTTGAACAGATCTATTGAATGTCGACATCCCTACTTTTCTGAAGTTCACGTGTGTAGAAAAACTTTAGAGATATGTGCTTTGTCCTATCCCTTTTGATGAAGCCTCCTTTAAGTTGTCCAATACAAGCTGCATTATCTTCATACAGCATTGTTGGACCCTTCTTTGTTGAAACTATTCCACATGATGTTTGAATATGGTGTGTCATGTTTCTAAGCCAGACGTGTGCTCTTCCGATCTCGACTTGCTTCATGGATTGCAATAATTTTTGAGTGATTTGAAAATGTTGCTGTCAAAGTTTGCTTCACAGATCTCCATGATATAGTTGTTCCTCCATGAGTAAAGACATATCCTATTTGTGACTTAGCTTTATGTAGATCGGAGAGATAACCTGCTTTTGCATAGCTAACTAAAGAAGAACTTGTGTTTTATGAATAAAATAATCCCAAGTCTATGGTGCCTTTAAGGTAACGAAGAATATGTTTAACACCATTCCAATGTCTTTGAGTCGGTGCAGAAACATATCTAGCAAGAAGATTTACAACAAAAGCTATATCTGGTTGATTACAATTTGCAAGATATGTCAATACTCCAATTACACTAAGATATGGTACTTCAAGACTAAGAATCTTTTTCCCATCTTCAAGTGGACGAAAAGGATCTTTATCTATATCAAGTGATAGGGCAACCATTCGAGATGTCAATAGATGTGCCTTATCCATATAAAACATTTTTAAAACTTTTTCGATGTATGAAGACTGATGAACAAATAATCCCTCTGAAAGATTTTCAATCTGCAAACCAAGACAAAATTTGGTTTTCCCTAAATCTTTTATTTCAAATTTAGTTTTTAAGTACTCAGCAGTTCTATCGAGCTCTTCAGTAGTTCCTATAAGATTTAAACCATCGACATAAACTGCTACTATTGCAAATCCAATATCAGTTTTCTTTATAAAAATACATGGACAAATATCATCATTTTAATATTCCTTTTTCAACAAATCTTCACTCAGACGGTTATACCACATCCATCCAGATTGTTTTAATCTCTAGAGTAATTTTTGTAATTTAATTGAGAACATATTTTAGAGAATGAATCACTTACTTCTGGCACTTTAAATCCTTTAGGAATTTTCATATAAATATCACTATCAAGCGAGCCGTAAAAGGTAGATAGTTACTATATCTATAAGGATCATTTCTAACTTTTGTGAGACAGCCAAACTTATCAAATATCTGAATGTTATGGCATCTATCACAGGAGAATATGTCTCCTCGTAATCTATTCCAGGACTCTGTAAAAAACCTTGTGCTACAAGTCGAGCCTTGTATCTCATAATTTCATTGTTCTCATATTTTTCTCACAAACACACACTTGTATCCAACAGGAATTAAACCTTTGGCTGTTTGGACAACAGGTCTTAAAACTTTTCTTTTTTCCAAAGAATTCAACTTTGTATGTATAGCTTCTTTCCATTTTAGCCAATCGTTTGTTTGCTGACAGTATTTAACAGATTGTGGTTCAGGATCCTCATTCTCATGTATGATATCAAGAGCCACATTATAGGCGAAAACATTATCTGTCACAACATTGTTTCTTTCATATACTTTGTGTGATGATAAATAGTTTATTGTGATCTCTTCATTTTGTGATTCTACAAGAATCAAATCTTCTTTGTTTGATTGATCAATTACTTCATGCTCCTCTTGAGTTTGTGGTTGATTGTTCTCTTATACTTTTCTTTTTTCTAGGTACAGAATCTTTAGCTCCAAGTGGTCGATCACATTTCTGATGTACTTTTGATTCACTTGCTATAATATATCGTTCTACAGGAACATTAATTTTGTTGGAGTATTCTGTGTCGGTACATGTGGTTTTGTCACTTTCTTTGTATCTACAAACACATCAGGTAATTGGTTTGCAACCTTTTACAAATGAATTATTTTTTCAACTTCATGCTCACATTGATTACTTTGGGAATCAAAGTGAGATAAGGTAGATTTATTTCAAGAAATTTCTTTCTGTTGTTCAGGATGTAGTTTTGCCTCTTCTAGAGTAGGAAAAGTCATTTCATCAAAATGACAGTCTACAAAATGTTCAGTAAATAGGTTATCTATTAGTGGTTCAAGGTACCTAATAATTGTTGGTAAATCAAAACCAACATAAATCCCAAGTCTTCATTGCGACATTTTAGTGTGTTGTGGGGGTGGAATTGGAAATTGGACAGCACAGCTGAAAATTCTTAGGTAAAAAATATCAGGTTCTCGACCAAATGCCAATTGTAAAGATGAGTATTTGTAATAAGCAGTTGGTCTTAAACGAATTAATGATACAGTATGTAATACTGCATAACCCTAAACAAAAGTTGGTAATTTCATTTTCAAAAGTAATGGCCTAGCAATCAGTTGCAATCGTTTTATAAATGACTCTACAAGGCTATTCTGAGTATACATATAGGGAACCGAGTGTTTCACAATAATACCAATAGAAGTGTAGTACTCATCAAATGCTTGGGATCTGAATTTAGCAGTATTATTAAGATGAATTATCTTGATAGAATAATCAGGAAATTGAGCTCGCAATTTTATTATTTGAGCGAGTAATCTGATAAAAGCCATATTTCTAGTCGAAAACAGACATACATGTGACCGTCTTGTTGAAACATCAATTAGAACTATAAAGTATCCAAATGTTCCACATGGTGGGTGTATAGGCCCACATATATTCCCATGAATTCTTTCCAAAAACTTTGGAAGTTCAGCATTAACTTTTGTAGGGGAATGTTTGACTATTAATTTCCCTTATGAGCAAGCGTTACATGGATAATCATTAGGTAAAAGGATCTTCTCGTTCTTTAAAGAATGTCCATGTGTACTAGTAATGATACGTCGCATCATTACTACTCCTGGATGTCCAAGTCTATCATGCCAAAGCATAAAACTTTTCAGGTCTTCGAACTTCTGGTTCGCTATATAATTTGATTCAACTGATTTTATAGTTGTAAAATACATCCCAAATGGGAGTTCTTGTAGCTTCTCTTTTATCTGCTTCTAGCTAGATAGAAAAGAAGTTATACAAAGACATTCAATATTATTTTCTTGCATTGTTTCAATATGATATCTATTGGAGCGAATATCTTTAAAACTAAGCAAATTTCTTTTGGACTTGCTAGAATAAAGTGCATCATTAATATATAATCTTGTATTATTGGACAAGATTATATTGGCTCTTCGAGAGCCCTCAATAATATTTGACACTCCAGAAATTGTATTAACATTATTAGTTGCTAATGTTAATTCAACAAAATACCTTTTGTCTCGAAAAATTAGATGGGAAGTGGCACTATCAGCCAAGCAAACATTTTGACAATTCATCTTTACTCTATTTTTATCTAAACAAGAAAAATTTAAACATCAATGAAAATCAAATAATAAATATTTTATTTGAAACTGAAATATCTTATGACAACTAAATATTAAGCGAATAAGTTCATATATAATGTAACAACGTAAAACCAAATAAAAACAAAAATAAACTAGTCAATATCTTCCATAACACTGCCATCAACCAGACGTGTGCTCTTCCGATCTCAAAAAGTCAGAGACATCCAAATGAGTCGTATCATTTATATCATCCATATCCACTCCCGCATCCCCATCCGTATCTTCATCTATGTCCACGTCCGCGTTTATAATTTTTGCACTTGCTTTAGGCAAATCAACAGCATTAGCTTCAGGCAGTGTTGCAAAACCCATTGGGCGCAATGCACGGTTTTTTGTCAGTAGCTTATTGTTCTATTTTGCAACAAGTAAGTAAGAAATAAGTTCTGAATATTTCATAAAACCATGTTCATAGTATTGTTGCTACAGTAAGACATTAGATGCATGAAAAGTAGAGAAAGTTTTCTCTAAAATGTCCTCATCTGTGATTTTTCCCCCCACATAGATTGAGTTTTGAAACATATTCTGAAAAGTTCTGAGTTGTACTCGCTAATAGTTTTGAAATCCTATAAGCGAAGGTGCATCCATTCATATCGGGCTCTAGGAAGAACTATAGTCTTTTGGTGATTAAACCTTTAGTCAATTTTTTCCAAAGATCTTCAGGATGTTTTACTATAAAATATTCACTTTTTAGTCCATCATGAAGGTGATGGTGAAGGAAAATTAGTGCTTTAGCATGATCCTGCAGGGATTGAGTATTTCCCTCTTTTATTATTTCAGCGAGACCCTTTGATAAAAGATGTATCTTAGGATCAAGAATCCATGAGAGGTAATTTTTTCCTGAAATGTCAAGCGTGGCAAACTCTAATTTTGTAATATTGGCCATTTAAATAATTTTCTACAAAAGGAAAAATACTCCAATTAATACATATGATATCATTAAAATATTATTATATAACCAATATCAACTATAGTGTAAATTTTGATTCTTGCCTTCAGGGTTAAGAATAATATAATATTAGTTATTTGCACTTCTAGGGAAATAATTAAGATTAACGTGCTTCTTCAGAAGCACTGACTAGAGATTTGTAACACAAACAGTTATATGAGAATTATAATAGCATAATCGCATGAATTTAAATAAACATATTATACAAAATATCTAATAGTTAGATCAATTAATTGTGCAGGAATAAATGTAAATAACAATTATTAATATAGCAAATATAAGATACATGGTTATTATTATGTATTTAACTAAGACTATTAGTGCTTATCAATAGATAATGGTTACCATATTCATATGTGTTATGTAATTGGCATCCAAAATAAAATCAAGAAGAAGATCAATTAAAAAAATCCTTCATGATCTCCCCACTATATAAGAAAAGAGTAATATAATATGTAACTACCACATTTACATTCATTATGTAATCAATCGCCATATTATTTCAAAAGGAATCAATGACGAGAAAATTTCATGATCCCTTTAACTATATCAAAATATGATTGTCAACTGACATAAAATTGGAAGCCAAAAATATATTAAAGTTGAATATTGGCTAACCCTTTATGTATATCTATACGTAATGACATGGATAATCAAATTAATATTTTGATACGTAACCATATACGTGAAAGAAAATAAAAACATTAACATATAAGTTAAACTTCAAAAATTTGTGTTTCAAAACTAATAAAGCTAAAATCGAATTTTGAGGATAAATTCAACAATGTGTAAAAGGACAAAAAGTCTACCAACAAAGGATAAAATTATATGTATATCATCCATTGGCTATCGATTGTGAATGATGGAGACATTCAACAAAGTGTAAAAGGAAAAAGGCTGCCAACAAAATTATATGTATATAATCCATTGGCTGCCAATTGTTAATGATAAAACAAGGAAAACGAAACTTATGGCAGAACTCGATAGAAGCAAAAAGGAAAAATAAAATGATATCGTGATGATGACATGTTATAAAAGAGAGAAAAGAAGAGATAAATAATTACCTCTTAGAAATTGTGTGTTTACAATGAGAAGTAGAGAGCCCTATTTATAGATACAAAGCTAGGGTTTCAGGGGGTACAATAGTAACATATCTAGGGTTTACGGGGCTAGGATACTCATTCACTAAATATTTAATTATTTACAACATATTACAGTTTTTTTTAAGGGAGGATTATAGTTTAATTAGTTTATTATACTAAGCTTTTTACCTATTTTTATAAGCTTTTTACCTATTTTTATACATAATGTTGATGTACATTTTCTATCAACTCATTATTCAACATATTTGTTACTTTTTTGTGAATTATTCTCTCCGTGTATCGCACGGGTGAAAAAAACTAGTAATAAATGAAAGAAGGAAATTGCTCTCAAATATTATTTTCCAGCAATATTTATTGCATTTTCTTAAACACTAGTTTTTCACCTGTGCGATGCATGGGAAGAATAATTCAAAATATCTAACTTATTATAAAAATTTGAGAAATTAAATGTCCACACATGTAAAAAGAAAAAAGTAAAAAACTTGATATCGTAGTATAGTATTATATATTTGTGGGTTAATTTCGCAAATCGTCCACAACCTTTGAGTTAAGAACCGGCTTGTCCCCAACCTTTTTTAAGACACCCCACAGCCCCAACCTTTTAAAAATACACACAAATCGTCCCTATTTCTACTGTTCCGCCAAATTTTTATCAAAATGACGATTTACATCTCATAAACATTTTAAACTTTCTTTTAAAAGGTTTAAAAATAATAAAAAACTAAAAAAAACCCACCCACCCCATCACACGTCTCCCTTGCCGCCGCCAGTACTGCCGCCGGCCGGTCGTCAGAATAGTCTATTCCTGTGGCCAAAAAAAGAGGGTAAATCCCCCATTTTTGCTGCCGGAAATGGCAGTAAAATGGGGGGATTCACCCCCCACAAATGCTACCGGAAATGGCAGCCAAATGACTACCATTTCCGACATAAATGGGGGGTGAATCCACCCCCCCATTTTGCTGCCGGAAATGGTAACAAAATAGGGGGGATTCACCCCCCATTTGCTACCAGAAATGGCAGCCATTTTGCTGCCATTTCCGGCAGAAATTGGGGGGTGAATCCCCCCATTTTGCTGTCAGAAATGGCAGCAAAATAGGGGGGATTCACCCCCCATTTGTGCTGCCATTTTGGCAGCACAAATGCTGCCGGAAATGGCAGCCAAATCCATTTCCAGCAGAAATGGGGGGTGAATCCCCCCTATTTTGTTACCATTTCCGGCAGCAAAATGGGGGGGTGGATTCACCCCCCATTTATGTCGGAAATGGTAGTC
>CAVNYN010254481.1:0-16506 GCA_963692815.1 Nyctanthes arbor-tristis | reverse complement strand
CAATTCTCGCATTGCAGCCCTTTGGTTGCTTTCAACATGTTGAAGCCGAGCAGTAAGTTCTATAATCTTTTCATTGTTTTCTTTAATAGTGTCTTGTGCATCGGCAAGATCTTCTGTGAGCTTGTACACCACTTCATCACCTGTAAAGCTACTTCCAAGTATCGGATCTCTAAGTGATTTAGGTTTGCCAAGAACACAAGAAAGAGGTTGAGGTCCAAACCCACAAACACGACCCTTAGATGGGCCACTGATAGCTTCCATCTTTGCATCGGAATCAAATTCAGGATGGTCATCTTTGTTTGTACCATATTTGGAATCGAAGGAAGCCGTATAATCTTCCTGTAAAGAATTTTAATAAGTAAAATGGTGTTCTTAAGCTAATTAACACAACATTTATACAATATAAATTATAAAATGTTCTTTCAACTTACAGAAACACGTTTAGATTTTTTATCAACAAATTCTCCACGGCCATGGTTCTTCCTATGCACAAGATTAAAAAACTCTAAACGAGATAATGGCCAATATTCCTTCTCCTGAAATACGTAAAACAATAATGACAATTAGTATATCACAAATGAATGCTTAATCATAAAAGTGACTGAATTAATCATAAAAGTGAATGAAGATTAAATAAATACCAATCTTTTCTTGCTATCACAAATGAGACTGAACCATCTGTATGTTTCTTCGTTTCACCAACCTCTCCTGGTGTTAGACGCTTTTGTTGTGCAATCTCCGAATTTTGTTTCCATTTATCAGTATTGTAATAATCTAGGAGAATATTCCAAAGCTCTGGCTTTATCCAACTTGGGCCGTTTCCTTTCCATTTTGCAGGATCTGAAGAACCACTCTTCACTGTTGCATAATCACGAGCATCTTTCATCATCAGGAGCGAATCCAGCTTTTCATCCCAGTGCGGTCATATTTTAGTATTGCGATTTGTAGAAAATATTCTTATGAATAAGGCACCGTATTTTGCTGACTAAAGCGTAGCTTGATTTTTATTTGAATTAGTACAAACATAAAGTTAAAACTTAGAATTACAAAAAAAAAAAAAAAAAAAAAGAAAGAAACAAAGAAAGAAAACGTAGATAATAATTGAATTGAAGTAAATTTTCATACGAAATTAATTATATAATAATTAGAATGAGTGAAATAACATAAATTAAAATAATTAATAGGATTTTTCCCCTTAAAAAATAATTCATAGTTTCTTAAATAGAAATTGTGAAGTTAAGTAATAAAATTACATCTTGTATCAGTGTTTCATGAAGTGTAAAGAAGCAAACCAAGTCAAAGAATAGATGGTAGCTTGTCTAGTCCAAAAATTTTAAAAAAATAGAAAAAAAAGAAAAAGAAGAAAAAGACCATCACAACTTGAAATTTGAATGACAAGTTACCAACATTAATCCTTTTAGTTGTTATTGGGCCAATTTAACAGAGGCCCAAGAATCCATTATCCTTAAGAGCAAATAGGTATTTTGACATGTTTCTTCTTCCTCTTCCCCAGACCCATCTCTCGAATCCCTCAAATCCTTCATCAGTCTTCACTCTTCACAGGTGAGCATTCATGGTAGATTGGCACATAAAAACTTAAAAAATTTTCTTCAAAATTTCAGTGCTGTCATATGACTGCACTCGTCCCACACAAGCCCCGCCCCTGTTCATCATAGCTTTATGTCTACCCTTAGCGGTAGATTCCCATACATCATACACTTGTTGATTAAGTGCCATTGGCTATGAAAATTTAGCCTAAAAAAATAAGTATAATCATTATTATGATGACTAAAATAACTACTATAAATGATTACCATAAGTCACGATGGCATCAGGCAATGAGCGAAATGTTGGATAGGGGCCATCAAAATGTGATTTCATTAGAAAAGTGATGTCTCTTGACACAAACTCTTTGGTAAAACTGCATAAATAATATAAAATTAAAATAAGTATTACATCTAACAAGATTACATCTAACAAGATCATTGAATACATAGCCTTACACTAGGCGGCTTACCCAACAAACATACACTTAATAACAGAGAACCTTACTAATAATTGTATAAATGCTGGAAATAGATAATTTCTTTAAGATATTTTAGTTATTCAGCCTAAAACTGTCATCCAGGATGCAGACAAACGGATTAACGCCATGCTATGATGAACTAATACAAATGTGCAGGAGCAACTAAGAAGAAAACTAGACCGCAACTTTCATCTCAGTAAATTAATGTACACTAAAAACTACTTTGTTATCTTCAATAGATATCTCTTTACGTTTTGATTGATCATTAGGCATAGGGGTGCCATGATTAGGACCCCCTGTTCCTTTTGCTACTTCTAGGGATATCATCTAATTGTAATTCATCATCCAGTTCCTCATCTCCCAGCTCAGCAGGATTAGCATGGTGTTGATGGCCAAGACTGCCTCCAATTGATTTTTAGAACATTTGGATATCATGATAACTAAAGTGCATGCGATCAAGACTTGGAGGATTAAAGTGGCTGAACTTGAATGTTAAATGACCAAAGTGGATACAAATCTATTGCTTGTTGTGCATGTAGCACGTTAAAAAGGGAAAAAAAAACATGTAAATAAAACGGGGTCTTTGTGCAAATGGCCAAGTCAATATGAAACTTTATTTAAGAGGCATACCATTACAAATTTTTAGGTAACTAGCTTATTCCTTCAAATAATAATAAATACAACGTAAAATATCTAATTTACCCCTTGAAGGAAATAACACTACTAGTGCTATTATACAGAACACATAACGGCATTAGTAGCGTTATAACAGACTGATGTATGTTAGTCTTTAGTACGTAACGCCAAGCAAGTAGTTACCTTTTTCTCGAGTGATTTCAGAGCTCTTCTTTCTCCACAAGCTCATTCTTGTGGTATAACGACACTTTACCTACATTAAGGTATGTGGGGGTCTATTGAGCTTGGCTAACTCCATGTCTCAATACTTTCGACGTAGATATTAGTTAACAATTTCTACATATTCCTAACATTTGGAGTGCATCGGCATGATAGCGAGAACGAAAACTCAGAATCTCACAAGACATATTCATCTTGATCCAGGACTAGTTGCTCGGTCGACTAGGAAGGGGTTTTACATTCCTTATGATCATAACAGACCGATGCATGTTAGTCTTTAATGTGCAACACCAAGCAAGTAGTTATCTATTTCTAGAGCGATTTCGGAGCTCTCTTTTCTCTATAAGCTTATACTTGTTGTGTAATGATACTTCACCTTCATTAGTGCTGTTATATAGAGCACATAACGGCATTAGTAACATTATAACAGACTGATGTATGTTAGTCTTTAGTGCTTAAAGCCAAGAAAGTAGTTACCTTTTTCTCGAGTGATTTCGGAGCTTTTCTTTCTCCACAAGCTCATTCTTATGGTATAACGATACTTCACCTTCATTAAGGTATGAGGGGGTCTATTGAGCTTGGCTAACTCCATTTCTCAATACTTTCGACGTAGATGTTAGTTAACAATTTCTACATATTCCCAACATTTGGAGTGCATCGGCATGATAGCGATAATGAAAACTCAGAATCTCACAAGAGATATTCGTCTTGATCCAGGACTAGTTGCTCGGATGACTAGGAGGGGGTTTTACATTTGTTATGATCATAACAGACCAATGCATGTTAGTCTTTATTGTGCAACAGCAAGCAAGTAGTTATCTATTTCTATAGCGATTTCGGAGCTTTCCTTTCTCCATAAGCTCATACTTGTTGTGTAACGATACTTCACCTTCATTAAAGTATGGGGGTCTATTAGGGTTGGCTAAGTCCATGTCTCAATGCTTTTGACATAGATGTTAGCTAACAACTTCGACGTCTTCTCTACATTTGGAGTGCATCCGCGTGATAGCGATGATGAAAACTTAGAATCTCACAACACATGTTCATCTTGATCCAAGACTAGTTGCTTGATCTACTAGGAGGGGGTTTCGTATCGTTATGATCATAATAGACCGATGTACGTTAGTCTTTAGTGCGTAATACCAAGCAAGTAGTTATCTATTTCTCGAGTGATTTCGGAGCTATTTTTTCTCTACAAGCTCATACTTGTGGTGTAATGACACTTCACCTTCATTAAAAGGATGGGGGCACATTGGGCTTGCCTAACTCCATGTCCCAATGCTTCCAACGTAGATATTAGTTAACAATTTCGGCATCTTCCCTACATTTAGAGTGTATCTGCATGATAACGCTAACGAAAACTTATAATCTCACAAGGCATGTTCATCTTAATCCAGGACTAGTTGCTCAGTTGACTGGAGTGGGTTTTACATCTGTTATGATCATAACAGACTGATGCACGTTAGTCTTTAGTGTGTAACTCCAGGCAACCAGTTATCTATTTCTCGGGTGATTTCGGATCTCTCCTATCTTACAATCTCGTACTTGCGGTGTAACGACACCTAACATTCATTAAAACATGGGGGGCTGATCGGGCTTCCTTAACTCGATGTATCAATGCTTTCAACATAGATGTTACTTACTAAAGCATTGCAATAGCCACTTTCGAGCACATTGGTATGATAATGGTGAGAAAAAGTTAAAATCTCATTAGATATGTTCATATTGGTCCTGTACTAGTTGCTCAGTATGTTGGGAGGGGGTTTCACATCCATTATACTTATAACATACCGATGTTCGTTTGTACTTAGACTGTAAAGCCAAGGGGGCGGTTATCTATTTCTCTAGTGATTTTGGAGCTCTCCTTTCAAAACAATCTCGTATTTGTAGTGTAACGACATCTCACATAGATCGGAAGATGGGGCTTGAGTAGGCTTCCCTAACTCCATGTCTCAATGCTTTCGATATAGATGTTACTTGCTAAAGCGTTACAATGCCCACTTATCGAGCACATTGGCATGAAAGCGGTGAGAAAAAAAGTTAGAATCTCATTAGATGTGTTCATTTTGGTCCTGTACTAGTTGCTCGGTATGTCGGGAGGGGGTTTCGCATCCATTATACTCATAACAGACCGATGTTCGTTAGTATTTAGACTGTAATGCCAGGGGGCAGTTATCTATTTTTCCGGTGATTTTGGAGCTCTTCTTTCTCCACAATCCCGTACTTGTGGTGTTACAACATCTCACATTCATTAAAACATGGTGGGTTGATTGGGCTTCCCTAACTCCATGTCTCAATGCTTTCGATATAGATGTTACTTACCAAAGCATTACAATGGCCACTTGTCGAGCACATTGGCATGATAGTGGTGAATGTCATTAGATATGTTCATCTTGGTCCTGTGCTAGTTGGTCGATATGTTAAGAGGGGGTTTCGTATCAATTATCCTCATAATAGTCCGGTGTCTGTTAGTATTTAATGCCAATGGGGCAATTGTCTATTTCTTGGGTGATTTTGGAGCTCTCTTTTCTCCACAACCTCATACTTGTGGTGTAACGACACTTCACATTTTGGAGAGAGGATTTCGAATTCCTTACGCTGATAATAGCATAATGTCTATTCCTTTTTAGAATGT
This sequence comes from Nyctanthes arbor-tristis, assembly GCA_963692815.1. Classification (NCBI taxonomy): domain Eukaryota; kingdom Viridiplantae; phylum Streptophyta; class Magnoliopsida; order Lamiales; family Oleaceae; genus Nyctanthes; species Nyctanthes arbor-tristis. The sequence continues at coordinate 10,990 of CAVNYN010254481.1, read as the reverse complement.
GATGCCAATTAAGCCGTTATCTACTTATCGAGTGATTTTGGAGCTCTTATTTACCCAAAATCTCTAGTTGGTGGTGTACCAAATCTCATATTCATTAAATCTTTGTGACCGATCATGATAGAGTTGATTGTGCGGCAGTAGCTCCAATTTCAAATGCTTTCATTATAGATGTTAGTTAGTAAACCTTTATAATGACAACTTGTTGAGCTTTTTAGCATGATCTAGATGAAAAACGCCACATATCTTGTTAGATATGTTAATCATATGGTACTAGGATTTACTCAGTAGGTTGGGAGGTAATTTCGAATCGCATATGCTCATAATAGCATGTGCCCGTTACTCTTCAGAACGTAATGCCAGTAACACCATTATCTACTTATCAGGCGATTTTAGAGCTTTCCTTTCATATAATCTCTGATTGGTGGTGTAACATCTCACATTCGTTAAATCTTGGTGACTAATCATGATGGAGTTGATTGTGTACCTATCAGTCCATTCCCTAATGCTCCATTATAGATGTTACATAGTAATATGCTACAATGACCACTTGCTAAGCTTTTTGACAGGACAACAGTGAGAAACAATAAAATTCTAGTTATATATGTTCCTCGTGAGGTACTAAGAGTTGCTCGGTGTGTTGGAAAGGGATTTCGTATGCTTATGGTCATAACAACGCGATGTCTGTTACTTTTTAGTGTGTAACGCTAATAGCTCTGTTATCAACTTATCGGGCTATTTTGCAGCTCCCATTTTTCTATAATCTCCGGTTGGTAGCGTAAACACATGTCACATTCATTAAAACTTTGTGTCAAATAAAAACGGGGCTGATTGTGCGGTCATCACTCTATTTCCTAATGCTTCGGTATAGATGTTATATAGTAAACGTTACAATTACATCTTAAATAGGTTTTTGGCATTACAGCGGCTGTGAGCCTATAAATATTGTTAGATATGTTCATCATTTGATGCTAGGAGTTACTCGGTAGGTTGGGCGGCCATTTCGAATTGCTTATGATAATAACAGCACGTTATCCGTTACGCCCTGGAACGTAACGCCTATTGCACTGTTATCCACTTACTAGTTGAATATAGAGCTCTCATTTTCCTAGAAAGTCCAAATGGTAGTGTAATGACATCTCATATTCATTAAAATTTTTTTAAAATTTTTATGTATTCTAACATTTATAGTACAATTTCATTTCCAAAAATCTATAGTATAAAAAAAATTTTTGGGGGACAAATCCCCCCGGAAAGAGGCTCTGCCCCCTTCCAACCCCCAATCGCCTTTTTCTCTAAATCCAGCTCAATCCTATACAAAATCCTGGGTCCATTCTTGTTCTCTCTCATTATTACATGGCAACAATGACAAAATGCAATGAACCACTCCACCAAGCATATGCTTCAACTTGTTCTTTTCCTCTAGAAAAAATTTGGTTCTTGTGCAAAATGTCTCCATGTTCTAAAGAATCTTTTCAGCATATAAGGAAAATGAAGAGAGATAGTACCAGACAATGGGAAAGAAATTTTTGAAAGCCATCAAGCGCACATCAATTGCTAAATGGGTCATTACATTGAAAATGCATGCCATCAACAAGGAAATTAATGGTCCCTGGTAAACCTCTTTAAAGCTGGGGGAAATTACTGACCTAAAAATTAGTTGATAAAAGTATCTCCCTGAACAACTTATCTTCATTACCAATCCATTCACGCAGTTTCTCTATAATAGCAAGTTTATGCAATTTTAGCTCGGCATGGTGCTTAAGGAATATATCTTTGACACCAATCGGTGATTCTTCACGCAATTTCAGCTACCACACTTTGCTCCGAAAAGAACTATTGCTTTGGATTTGACCTCAATATTTTTGGCATTCTTTGGCGGCGGCAATTTTGGACCAATTTTCCGCTTTATTTTCTTGAATTCCACACAGTGTTTTTGCAGCTTCTTCAACTGGGACGCTGCTTTCACCGTTATATTGGCATGCTGTTTGGTTGTTCAGGAGAGTGGGGAAATTATGATTTAGTCTAGAGGAGTAAACAGGGGTGAGGAGGGGGAGTGGTACTGCGGTGGATAAAAAACAGAGAAATAGCTGCGGTGCTGCTGTTAAGGTCTAGATGGAGACTACAAAGCAGGATGATCTTTGGGTTGTAACGGAAGAAGTGGATAATCGGAGATAGCTGAGGTTTTTGTGTGATTTTTCTTGTGTCTATTTTTTAAAGAAAGATTTCAGAAACGGAAAAAGAAGAAAGGGAAAAAGAAGGGGCTGATTTGTAATTTGACTTTTCTAATTTTTTTATACAACTTTTTTCACCTTTTATTCTCTCTATTTTTGGTCAAACACTAAAAGGGCTACTCCAACGAAATTTTATTTGGAAGATCCCAGTACGGCTAGCTCCCCAAATAAAACACTAGTTTTGGGCCCAAGTCATGGAATACATGACTTCTTTAAATTTAAAAAGGAGAGCTGAGGCCGAGGAGCCAGGAAGATGTCCAAGGCGTGTGGGTGGCTGGGGGAAAGGAACGACATGGAATTTATCATGGGTTCATCTCCTTTGGATTTTGAATTCCAATCTTTATTGTTCTTTTCTCTTCCTTAACATGTTAGGCTAATTGTTTTGTGCTACGGTTAAGATGAAACCTCTTTTTTTTGTGATTAATTTGAAATGCTCATTTTATATGTTCTAAGTTTATTTTCCCAGTTAACTGTTCATTGTTCCCTGACTCCAGTTTGAAGCTTGATCACCATTAGATTGAGTTTCGTCGTAGGGTCTTATAATAGAAAGAGATACTATTATACTCTATGTCGATAAAAAATAATCATAGGGGATTAATGTGTACTATATGTTCGAAGGTTAATTACAGATAATTAATCTCATATATTGGTATGGATTAAATGACCATCGAGAGAGGCTTCTGAATAATATTGGATTATGGATTTTCAACTCCAAATATTGAGAGTTAATCATGAGAATGGGGAGGATTCGGGAATTCTTGCACCTTTGTAATTTTCTTGTTTTTTGGATTTGTAAATAATTCTAACTTTTTATTTTCTTAGATTGTTTTTTAAATTTTCTCAAAAGTATTTCTAAAACCTTATTGTGTGTTTTACTAACTAAATTCGGGATTAACTAAAGTGAGACTTAGTAGATTCAGTCCTCATGGGTTTGACACTCTACTCATCACTGTATTACTTGTTAACATCCGATCTCTTGCGGGATAAAATCGACAACAACAGGCCCATGCCGAAAAGAATTATCACTATGCTATAGGTGTGCTAAAGAAGGATACATGGCTACAAATTGCTCCACTAACCCGAGGCCCAATAATCCTACAGGTAGAGTTTTTACAGTGGTTCAACCAGATGCCACCAATAGTGGCAATGTTATTACAGGTATGACCTATGTCTATGGTAGACCTGCAGCGAAGGGAAACTCCTTACTAAAGTGTTACTATTTAAAAATAATAATTCCACGTTGCTATGGTCAACCTAGTACATTTCAAATGTTTACCTTCGTTTAGTTAAAAATAAATAAGTCAACGAACAAATAAAAAAATAGAGTACAATAAAATACATACATGTATACACTAACACGAATATAATGCACGTGGGACCAAAGAAAAATCCATAAGTTTTTATGCAAAGAAATTCAAATCGATATGCACGAGACTACCCAACTCAACCCTTATACCTAATCTTAAACGAATATAAATCTTTGTAAACCCAAATAGATAAACCACTACTCTCAAGAACTCTCAAGTTTCTAATATTCTACCCAAGTCTCCTACCAAAGACTATCAACTTAACCTTCTTGGATACAATACACACACACACACACACACATATATATATATATATGTATATATATTAACTACACGATAGTTCTCCTCCTCCATTCGTCTCCTTTCTCGTGGAAATCTCCTACAACGGCAATCATTCAGCTAGTAAAAAACCTTCTCCCACTTTAGCCATTATTTCATAAACACACACACATACACATATGTGTGTGATATATATATATATATATTATTATTTCATCCTTACATAACAATGCAGAGCATGTTTACCTTATTTGGGAATATTATTATATATAAACATATACATGCAAATAGATATTTGACACCCATGTGAGTGCACGTAAGATTCGTTTTTCATCAACAATGGTGCACTGTTTGATTCTTTTAATTACAATATATATAAACATCCATAATGGTTTCCTTGGTAACATATGTATATATACACACATACCCGTGTTATACATATAGGTAGACACAGTAGGGTCCAAGGAAGCAAAAACTCGGTATTTCCTACCCTATACACCCGAATTTATTTACACTTGTTCGTCATCTTGATCCTTACACACATATACAAATCTCTGCGTGACCGAATTCCACCTCCGGTAACCAAGCCCCGCCGCTTGACTGCCACCAAGTCCCTGCCGTGTCTCCTCTCTTTAACCAAACATAGAGTAGATATCAAGTTATGAATCCAAAAGCTCTTCCAGAATCCTTTACTTCCAATGTAGAAAAAAAGAAAAGAAAGAAAAATCATTTTTGTTCTCTTGTTTCTCAACTCACTGCACGGTTATGGTGAGGGGCTAATGTTGTAAATTTGAAATCATAAGAAATAATTGCAAGACAATATCCAAGTTTGCTAATTGAATGTTTTAGCCCCTTTTGTTATAAAATAGATAAAATCAGTACCAATGTTCCTGAGTTCTATTATTTCAGTCACAGAAACCTTCAAGTAACCCAGATCAGTCTCCAAACTTCTAAAACCTACATCCTAATCCAATAATTTCCCGCATTTAAATTCTGAGATATTCATTTGAGTCCCTCAAATTTCACTTTTCAACAAAACCTTTAAATATTAAATTCTAGCATCAATTAACCTCTTGTTATTCCTAGACGAAGCGCACGGACGACTATAAGATTGATTCTAAGTACGTATTAAGCTCAAACTCGCAAAAGAAGGTAGACACTTATTTCAAAGAATTTCTTTTTCAAAGTTGTGCATTAAATTTATTCGTGTTGTATGTGATATGAAGAACTACAAATATGCTTAAGATCTCTTGATACGCATATCTGCCACATGGCATAAGAATGAGGGCCTACATTTATTATATGATGAGGGTTTTCAATATTTAAGAACGTCGAGCTTGCTATTGCTTGTTCGCTAAGAAGTAAGAATACATTGCATGTTTATATGTATCTTTTGTGACATGTTTAAATTGTCTACTGAGTGTTTCTTCGAAATACTCATATTTTCCAAAAATAACACTTTCAGGTTTTGGAGCCAGTGGCGGGACAATGGATGGCAGTAACTGAGCTTAAGCTCTACTAAACCATGTTTTCTTGAATTTAGTTTATGTTAAATTTGAACATCAAACTACCTCTTTGGGTCGATTTGATATTAATTTTCATTAGACCAAATATTTCCACTTACGGAGTTGAATAAATACTTTGATTTGTCTTGAGGGAAGAGATTATTTATTTTCCGCAATGATGTTTAAGAATTTAAACGATTAACGTCTCATTTTAAAATTGGGGCGTTACAAGACCTGTGTACACTTTATTTAATTCGAGTGCTACACTTTCATTCATCTCTTATAATATTGCTTGAGATGCAAATTTTGAAATAGTTCCGATGCCATTAGAAATAAGGGTTAAAGTACCTTCAAGAGTGACCTATGTGGTAAAGGATTATACGCCTAATGCTATGATTCAATTAGAATGTGATATATATCCGGAAATTTTAATTCTCTTTGACCTCATGGACTTTGACATGGTCTTGAGAATAGATTGATTATCTAACCATGGGGTGATTATTGATTGTCAAACTCAAACCTTAAAATTTCCAGAAAATAACCCCAAACCATTCTCCTTGTCTTTAAAGGGTACTCGAACAATAATTTCAGCACTTCAAGCTCAAAAGCTATTAAGACAAGGACTTTGTGTTTTGGGGTTAGTTTACATCAAATTTAGGCTGAAATTTCTATTACAATCTCATCTTTGCTTGTAGTTCAATAATTTACAGATGTATTCCCAGATGACTTACTAGGATTGCCCCTAGATCGTGAGGTTGAATTTGGTATTTTGGTGTATTCTGGTACCAAAGCAATATCAAAAGCTCATTACTGTATGACACCCGCTAAATTGAAGGAACTTCAAACCCAACTGGATGAATTACTTAACAAAGGATTTATTTGGCCCAGTACATCCCCTTGGGGTACGCCGGTTTTATTTGTAAGAAAGAAAGATTGCCATGATCATGTGTATCTACATCAATTATCGAGGATTGAATAAGATTACAATAAAGAATAAATATCCCCATCCACGCATAGGTGATTTACTAGATCAACTTAGAGGGTCGGCAATCTTTTCCATAATAGACTTGAGATCTGGGTATTATCAATTGAAAATGACAGAAGAAGATATTTCTAAGTTAGGATTCAGTACAAGATATGGGCATTTTGAGTTTATGGTTATGCCATTTGGCTCGACTAATGCACCCACCACATTTATGGATCTTATAAACTGGGTATTCAAAGATTATTTGGATAAATTTGTAGTAGTATTTATCGATTATATACTGATCTGTTCAAGATCTAGAAAGGAACACTCCAAGCACTTGCATCTCGTTTTCCAAACTTTAGGAGAGATCGGAAGAGCGTACACCAAATTCTCGAAATGCGAAATTTGGACCGAAAAAAGTGGTTTTTCTTGGTCATGCCGTGGCTTATGCTTCTAGACAACTGAAGCCTTATGAGAAGAATTATCCTACATAGGACTTAGAATTGGCTGCCATTGTGTTTGCCTTAAAAATTTGGCTACACTTTCTCTATGGAGCAAAATGCGAAATTTATACCAATCATAAAAGTTTAAAATACTTTTTCACTAAGAAAGAAGTAAATATGAGTCAATGAAGGTGGCTTGAATTAGTAAATGACTATGATTGTACAATCAACTACCACCGGGGAAAGGCAAATGTGGTAGCAAACAGCTTGAGTTGAAAAGCCATCATGAACGAGAAAAGACCTAAGGAGTTACAAAATGAGATTGAGAAGTTTAGCTTAGAATTTTTACAAAATGGAGATGCCAAACTAAGAGCACTGATTGTAGAACCGGTGCTAACGAATCAAGTAAAAAAGGACAAAAGAATGATGAATTTGCTAAAATGATCCGTAATAATTTGGCAATCGGAAAAGAATCTTCTTAAAATACATCAAGTCAGACTAAAGTACAAGGGCAGAATTTATGTACCAAAAACTAAAGGCCTAAGGGAGCGTATTTTGAAGGAAGCACATATCACACCATATTCTATGCACCCTAGTTCTACAAAGATGTATGAAGAAATAGGCCAGCTAGAACATTACAACCACTAGAAATCCGTGAATGGAAATGGGAGAAAATAACAAAAGACTTTGTTAGTGGATTGCCTAGAGTCACCAGAGGATATGATGTCATATGGGTAGTTGTGGATTGACTAACAAAGTTGGCACACTTCGTTCCCATTAAAATGACTTTTAGAATGGAACAACTTGCTGAGCTATTCAAGAAATAGTTAGATTACATGGTGTTCCAGTTTCTATTACCTATGATCAAGATCTACGTTTCTTGTTATTGTTTTGGAAAGAAGTTCACCAAACCTTGGGCATGCGGTTAAATTTTAGTACTGCTTTTCATCCATGGTCAATTAGAATGCACCATCCAAACCCTTGAATATATGCTTCGAGCATGTACACTAGAATTCCCACAAAAATGGGATTATTACTTACCTTTGGTTGAATTTTCGTATAATAATAGTTATCATTCCTCAATCCAAATGGCATCATACGAGGCACTATACGGGATGAAGTGTAAATCACCCTTATATTGGAATGAAGTTGGTGAAAAGAAAATAATTAAATCAGAAATGATGGAAGAAATGATTAAAGTGGTGGAAAGGAGTAAAGAAAAATTGAAAGCCATATAAGACCATCAGCAAAGCTACACAGACCAGCGGCGACAATTAGAATTCAAAATTGGGGATCAGGTATTTATCAAAATATTCCCAATAAAGCGAATTTTGCGTTTTGGAAAACAAGGTAAATTGACTCCTCATTACATTGGACATTTTGAAATAATAAAAAGAGCTGGAGAAGTCGCATATGAGTTGAGATCACCAGAAAGAATGAATCCAATCCACCAAGTATTTCATATTTCAACACTAAGAAAATATATACTTGATCCTTCGCATGCACTTCTGGAGACTCCTTCTAGCATACAACCCGATTTGACTTTGGAAGCTCTTCCGATCTCCATAAAAATCTTAATGCACGAAACGAAAAGGTTACGTAATAAGAAAGTACCTCTCATTCATGTATTATGGAAAAGTGCAATTTTGGAAGAAGAAATGTACGTACATGAAGATAAAATAAAGAAATAGCATCCCGAATTATTTTCAAGTAATCTTGAATTTCGAGGACAAAATTCTTTTAAGGGGAATAGATTGTAACAACCCACAAAATTTTAAAAATGAATTAAGCGACGTGGTAGTTAATTTGACGATGATGGAATAATTACTTGAATTTGCATCAATTATGCCATAAGGTTAAATGATTATTACTCAAATGACGCACAAAATAAGAATGAGATTATTGTAAGATTATATTAATTAGTAGGACTTCATGAGTAATAAATAAACACTAAGAAGCCACTTGTTCATTATAGAAAAGAATAACATAAAGAATTAAGAGGACATTTATCCTAGTTCTTGTTGGCAAAAACTTCTGAGAATACACTTGTGCTTGTTTCTATTGGTTACCTCTAAGAATTATTTAAGAACATGTCTTAATTCTCATTGGTGGATCTCAACATTTTATTGAAATTCACTAAGAGAAATTCGTCCATAAATGAGAAGGGTGAAAGAACACTAAGTAAAACTCACCAAACACTCACATTTCTCTTGAAAAAAAACTCCTTTTCATATAAAGGAAGAATCAAACTTAAAGTACAACTTTGATTAAGGGATATTAAGGTCTTGAAGATCCTTTTCAGCTTAGAACAATTCAAGGTAAGTAATTGGTTGAGTTAAAGGCTAGTTTAAAATAGAAAAGTTGCAGGAATAGCAGTGTTGGGACTACTTAATGACAGTCTCAACGTTCTGCAATCTAAAATAGACATCTTGTAATGCCTCGGGATCTAGGTACCCGAGATGTTAACAAATTTTTCTCTCTTTTTAAATAAAATAAATAAAAATGAATCAAGAGTGGATAGAAAGCGAAAAATATCTTGATTCAAAAGTGATAATATGAAAGATAATTTCTCAGTGATAGTCAACTGTTTCACACGATATCAAAAGTTTTCCAAGTACTTAAACGAAGTTCAAGTCATTCAAAATAAAGCTAATTTAATTTATTTTGAAAGCCACCATTGCTCAAGGCGTTTCCTCCAACTCTGTAAAATATTAATTCTGAAAGGGATGAGTATTTCATAGAAATATTCAGTAGACACAACGCAATATTAACCAATGTATACTATAAACATACATATAAATATGCAATTCATATCTCGTAAGTTTCATATAATCTTTACTCGAAAACAAGCATCATATGGTAAATGCAGGTTTCCAACTCCCATTTCACGCCCTAAGGCATATAAAATACTAGCACACATAGTAACATCATAACATGCATGCAAAATCTATGCATAGCAATAAAGCATATGCAAAAGTCTCGTCTCGTCTCATGCATACAGTAATGAAGCTCATACAATAACATATAAGAACATCTATATGCAATTCATGGAACAACCAATTAATATCAGTGCTATTTGTGAGAAAGTACCTTTAGAAAAGAGTCTACCTCAAGTTCCACCGAGTCGAGCTAATGGGCAAGGCCTACTCACTTTATTCTTCACTCCTCGCCTATAAAAGAATATAAAACTCAATCAGGATTTTTGGTAAAATAAGCTACTTTATAAAAGGAACTATTTTTAAAACTAAGTTATAATAAAATAACTATATGAAATACTTAAGGGCATAGTGTCTAATGTGGCTAATACCCAAAAGTTAAGGAAAATTAGGAAATCAAGGATTAACCAAAATTTAGCTATAAAAATAAATGAATTTATTTAAACTAATTTAGAAATCCTTAAAAATTCAATAAATTCAAAAATTAGAATTTGAATAGCTAAAGTTATTAAATCTCATATTTAATGAAAAATAGAGCTTTAATTAAAATAAGTATAAACAAATTTTTGGGTTTAAATAAATAAAGTTTAAACATAACTAAAATTAAAATCTTATAAACTTTCAAAAATAATTTTGAATAATCCCAAAATAAAAGACTAAATTAATTGACAATAAAAGTTTATGGGCTAAAATAAACAAAACGCAAGTTTCTAGGCCCATCTGAAAGGAAGCAAAAGTTTGAGGGCTAGAAGTAACCAAATCAGAAGTTTTTATGCTTAAAGCAGAAAGCTTAGGGCTTAAATGAAATGACTTAAAACATTGGGATTGAAATTAAAATATCAAAATACGTAAAAATTACTCTTCAGCTCCCATTTTCAGTCAAAAAACAGAGAAGCAGTGTGGGGAGCGACAGAAGAGAAGGGGGTAGCTGGCTTTGCCCTATTCACAGACGAGACCGCGACGACAATGGCCTTGAGGGGCGATTTTGGGTGCAAGCGTGGCGGATCTGGGCTGAAAATGGGGGTTGCTTGGTCGAACCCGCCTCAAAAATCCAAAAAATTTCTGGGTTTTGTTGGCTAAAAATAAATGAAGATGCTTGGGTTAGGTTCCTAGATGTGTTGTGAGTTGAAAGAATGGATTTTTGGGTGAAAATGGCGGTGGTGTTAGCCGCGGTGTTGGCGGAAGTGGTGGTGGTGGTGCACGGTGGTGGTGTTGGTTGGGCTTAAACCAAAAATGTTGTTTCATTTTTCCTTTTCTTTTATTCATTGCTTGAAGCTCAAATGTATAAATGTTGAAATTTGAGAGATCGGAAGAGCACACGT
>CAVNYN010254470.1:0-23192 GCA_963692815.1 Nyctanthes arbor-tristis | reverse complement strand
TCATCTCTAAAATTGGCATAAGTATTGATAATAGGCTCCTATAGTCAAGGACAAAAAATTACCAGGTGATGTTTATGGACGGCCAACAACTGTCAAATAACAGCAAAAAGAAGGAACACCATAGAATAGACAAAAGTTTGTCAACATAACAGATTTCATCAATAAAACGGGGCAAGTTAGCACCCGCTTGACTAAGTAGCGGATCTTTAGATAAAGTTACAGAAAGCACTTTCCAAATTTGTTGATTAGCTGGCCATGGTAATGACCCCAAGTTATTAAATAAATCAATTGGCTGTCAGAGTAGTATAGTCTAGCTCTACACTGTACCAGAATGGCAACAATGGAAGGTAGCCAAACTAGATGGCTCTTAATGTTTGATGAGAAAATACCAAGCTTTTAATGTTTGATGAGAAAATACCAAGCTTTTAATGTTTGATGAGAAAATACCAAGGGAACCCACAGTAATAGTTCTGGTTTCCAGCTAGAAAATACAAAAGGAACCTACAGTAATAGTTCTAGCTTCCAGCTACACATTTTTTATATGTTCAAGTCCTCCGAAAATCACGGGATAACATAAAAATATGTACTCAAGTGACTTCGAGTTCAACAGTCCTTTCAAACAGTAACAAAGTAGTAAAAGTTGAAAATCAAACATATATCATATGTTTCAAGCTACTAATGGACAGCAGCTCGAATGGATCGCATAAAAAATATGCCGAGACAGGAAAATAGAGATAAGAAAAAGCACAGAAGTGTATTCATTACATGAGAGAGAACTGATGCACACCTTGCTACTCATTCCAATGTGAGTCTCGTATATCCTGAGTGATCTTGGTTTCTCTGGCCGAGGATGTTTGAAAACATACTTCTCCTGAAAAATTATTAAAACGAGTACCATTAGCCAAGATGAATTAAGGAGGATAATAATATATTATTATACAAGCACAAGAGGCTGATAGAAAGAGAAAAAACAAGGGAGGGGAATGCTTTTGATTGTAATTTTCCTTCCTAGATCATCCACTATTCATCACTTGCAATCTGTGTAGGAACGATAACAGGGTTTGCTATATTTTCATACCTCTTCTGGAGGATCATAATAGATCCCATTGTATGGAATTTCTCCAGGAGCCTGAACAGAGAACTTGATCCAAGCTGGAATAGAATCTTTAATGCCAGATGGAGTATCCATACGAATCTGCATTGTATTTATGGAAACTTGTATCACTAAAAGCTCTAACGAATTGTGTAGACCAAGAACCTTCGCAGCCAACTAGGATACCGGGTATCCAAGTGAAGATCTTTGCGCCATGCATCTAAGCATATGTCGATACCAGAAACAAGTACAAAATCCTAAATTACCATTCACAAGATGCAGTGTGCAATAGCTCTTCGTTTGCAGATATGCTCCATTTCAATTTGATACAAAGAAACTCATACTGATGTGTTGAAGTGTAAGTAGTTAAGCAAGCTAGTCTATTCTATCAGTAAATTCACCAATATAACAGTCACTACTGATTGCATGCTATGATTGACCAAGGGAAGCATGAAAAAAGTTGTACCTGTTTATCTATATAAAGCGTAAGAAGTTCACAATTAGCAGAAGTTACCAGGATGAAAATTATCATTATTCAATTCAAATAAATTGATTAAAAAAATTGGGTAAAGTGTCATTGCCTATTTGCCTTAGGACTGTGAAATAGCGAGAAGTCACAATCTTCCGATCTATCACATCTATTGACTATTACCTTCACACGGGAACCATGAGGTATAGCAGGAGAACCATCTGCATTGTTTGGCAAAAAGATCTCCCAGACTCCAAATTCGTTCTGCTCAAACAATCGTTCAATCAATCATGTGATAATGAGGAAAATAGAGATAACAAAGCAATATAACCAAACTAAAACCTGTTCCATATAGAGACCCTAAACCATTAAATAGAGAGAACAAATGCGACTGAAAAGTACAGACTACCAAATATAAAAAAAAGAATATATTCTTTTTCGTCTTGTTTCATGTACAAGTCACAATATCAAATAAGAATGACTTCTATGAGTGCATATTATTTGTTCCCAATAAAGCTTTATCCGATGAAACTAGGAGAAAGTAACTCGTCAGTTAGATAGTACTTTGGGACATGACTATTTTGAGCTAAGTGGAAGCAAAAATGGAAAATAATGCTATGTATCTATATGGCTCTCCAATCTACTTGGCACCCGCTCTATGGAAATTGAAGAAGTGCAGGCTGTTATATGTGCACATGGACTCCTCATTTTCCAATGAATGAATCCCAACTAACTAAACTGAAGATCTATCAAGTCTAGATAAATAACAGAACTCAAATGGAATACACAGAACATCCTTTTGTCAAGGACAAAGTACAGATCGGAAGAGCACACGTCTAACTCCAGTCACCGGAGATAAAAGATAGTAGAGCGAAAATAGTGTCATGCTGCCCCAGAGAACGATCTCTTCAGGCTATGAGAATGAACTATCATTACCGGACGACACAAAGAGGAGTAATGCTTTAGAGTGGTTGACCTCCAGTTTATTTGAAATAAGGTATAGCTTGTTACTTCCTAGATTTAGAAGCAATTCTTGCATGTCAGGAAATCAGATCCCGCATCCGATCTAGATGATGATGATGATATCTAGGATGTTGAAGTAACAGAAAAAGTAACACTTACGCGAGTCATAACATCAGCATTAGGATTCCAGTTGTTGAAATCTCCAATAAGAGTTGCCGACTGCAAAAATGCATAGAGAAGAGAAGTAAAAATACATTGCATGCATAAAGTGAGTTGACAAAAAATTAATAAATATTGAAAGCGTGTAAGGTACACCAGTGCACAGAGAAATAAGAACATGTTAGTTGCTGTCAACAAGAAGAGAGAGAAGACGAAACAATCAATGGATTTATTCAAGAGAAGACATGGGCTAAATAGTAATGTAAAAGTGTCCACTTTGGCCAGGATTGTTTAGATAAGCAATGTAGTCATATTTCACCAAATTTATTGAAACCACCTTGTAAAACGTTTACATCAACCTAGTAACAACAAACCAAATCAAGCCAACAGTCCTACAAATTAGATGAATAAGGAAATTAAACCAGCATGCATTAAACAATATTCAAAGAAAATAAAAAAACTGCCTACGCGAATTACAAAATAATCTTAGAAAGATCTTTTAGCCATTTTGAATGAATTTGCATGTTCTTCCTTCTACAGTATCCAAAATTGCAGGTAATATGGCAAAACGGATGATGCATATCAGACGTACATGCATTCTTTTTTTTTTCCTGAAATAGAAACATAGTGATAGTGTGGGACAGGAACTATATAATTAGGGAAGAATATGTACGTACGGGAACTATAAAATTTGGGAAGAATATGTACGTACGGCAGTAAGAATAGCACAGACTTGACTAAAGATCCATGACATTAGAGACAAGGAAAAGTGGCAAAATTATGCATAAGGAGGTAGTAGAATAGGATTGAAACCACACTATTTGGGGGTTGGGGGGCACACGATTACAGTCTCTCATTATTTGCTCCCTTGTCCTATCACTCCATTGCGTTCTTACAGACCATTTTATCCAACATTTGTCCAATTTTCTATCTCTAAATCATATCCAATATCCAATACCATCCTATGTGATTTCAGAATAACCATGCAACAGAACAATGGCCAAAATCAAGAGTCACAGAAGCAAATAAGACATGTACATCAATCTTTGACAGCATATTAATGAAATATTAGACTTGTTAGTGGCATACTGCATGGAGGCAATGAGCACAGCTGACTGTCTCACATGTAGGCACACACCTCTGATTAAATGTTTGTTTCCAACAAGCCGGCGAACCACCAGAGCTTCATTTGACATTTTATCAACAAGTGAAGAAATGATTAAAAAGATATTCGGTTGCATAAGTTGACTTTGATTGATTTAAATTATTGGTGTTACCAGCGAAAGCTATGGATTTTTTAGGAGATCGGAAGAGAAATAATCTAGTGAATGAGAAGCATAGAATAAAGTGAGGAAGCATAAAACTGCTGACAATTAGAGAAATAAGTGATACTAACCTTGGCACCCGGTGCCCACTCCCTGTAAGTAATACCGGTCTCACTGACAACAGAAACATATATTAAGTCAGTATATAAATGTCTATTAAACACCATTATGAAATAGTTTCATGTAAAAGTATACTTCCTCTTGGGGAGATATAACAGTACAAAGATCTGTCCAGAGGTAAAAACATCTATGAATTTCGGTGCTAGATGAACAAGGTCACTGACACTTCAGGTAATTCAGAAAGTAATACCAACATTTGAGTCTTTCTCATACAAAAACTTTTAAATGTGCAATCACAAGTTTTATGAAGCCCTTGGACGTATAAAGGATTTATGATATTTCATCTTATAGGAAAATGAATTGTTAGGAAATCCATCATAGTAGACCTAAAACCTAGGGCAATTATATGGAACACGTGTTCTTCTCCTTGGTGGCAGGAGTCCTTTAATCACCTAGCCATCCCAACAAGCACATTAGATGTGCTTTTGTCTCCAAACGTGGAAGGATATCAAGCAGATGATAGCCCAATATAATTGTCTGATCAAGAAGGAAGGAACATGTCACTACATCAATCTTGTAAGAACTATACTTGGCAAACAAAATATTGGATATGAGCGTGTAGAAGCAGCTCAAATCATCAGTCATAGGAGGAAGAAACTTTACAAAATTTAGCTATTAGAAAAATACTAATGCCAAATTGCACAACAGAATTATCATTTAATCATATGCATTCAGATAAGAACTAGGAAGAACTCCATGTAAATCATCTACCAAATAGAAAAAATGAGAAATAAAACCAGTCCTCACTGAGTTTCAAGGAATATTACCTGCGAGAAAAACCAAATTTTTCATAACCACGAGAAAACATTTCTAAACCACCCTCATATGTGTCAATTGCTTCACGCAATTTTTTGTACTGCCCATTCCTGTAAATGAACAACATATTAGTGACCAGACACGGTTGCATACTGCTGAACAAAGCTATCTGGTTACCACTGCTTAACACAGCTACAAACACATAAGCTTTGATCACTACAACAACACAATTTAATGGGAAAATTTAAGCCCATGTCAGTCTTTTTATTTTAATTTCAAAAAGGAAATAGAATGAGTGGAGATCACGGGTGGAGAACTGTGTAAAATATTTGTGGATCCCCAGAAATATATCCGGCCAGTTTCTATTCTATTAAATAGAAATAGAACACTAATTTTGAGCTAAGTTTCAAACTGCTAGATTTTCCCACAGAAACTTGAAAGAACTTAAATACAATAGTGCACCTCAAAAAATTTTACTTGCAACACAGGAAGCAAATCAAAATATGCAAAAGCAGTCTTACCGGTAATCAAGATGAACACGATAATTGGTCAAAAGTGGATCTAAGATCGGAAGAGCGTCGTGTCCAATTCCGGGTGGAGGGATAACCCTCTTTCTGACCCTATCTGATTCATCACTTATGGACAAATACGTGTCAAAGATTACTTTAGCCTTTTCTTCAACATGTCCATCTAGTAGCGGTAAAGATGCAGAGTCTTCCTCACTAGCGCAGCTACTCTGCTTAAAAAACTTTTCTCGATCTTCAAGTTCGCTTCCTTGTTCCATTTCTGAACTTCCTATGTCACCTGATATCTATGGAAAGTCGAGACATGCCATAGAGAAGAAGATCAGGGAAAGATACAGTTGTTACAAAAGATAGCATCCATCCATCCAGTTCTATTTGAGCACAGACAGTTATTATGACGAATAGCCTTTAGGTATCTACTCCACAATTTCTCTTTCTGAGTTGTTGAAAAGTTGGAAGAGTTACTTTGGTAATTTTAAATATGTTATTCTTGTTTATCTTTTGTTAAACATAAGAACATGTCTTCCTTTTTTTTTTAGTTTGCTTTTATATGACTAAAATGTTCCTTTTATTAACAGACAGATAGAGGGCTCTTCAACAGGGGAACATAGGCCATAATTTGATTATCACACAGACAGCATTCAGGTGTTGTGTTATTCTCTAGAATTTCTCTTTCTGAGTTCTAGGAAAGTTAAAGAGTTATTTTGGCAAATTCTAGTGTGCCCTAGTTTAGCTTTCATTAAACATAAGGGCACATCTTCCTGTTTCCTATTCGCTTGTTACAACCGATGACTGCCTACTGGTTTTATGACTTCATCTCATACTTTGAGAAACAATAAAGTTTCCACTGGTCAGATTTTCAAACTATTTCCTTCCCTTTTTTCATCTTTGAGGACAATAACTTTTATAAAATATCTACCTTTTATCCATCAAATCATAGGGCTAAGTCCAAGTCTTCATACTACAATGTAACGAGTACAATCAGTTGATTATTCACATTCCCAATAGCAGAGTTCTAAAGAGCTTAATGCGTTAAAATGTGTAGAGAGAACACTTCACTCTTTTTTGCACTTATCCGTGATCTTTTACACTCTTTCACACTTTTCAAACTTAAATTCAAAACTTCTTATCCACACTTCATGCTTTTTCGTGCATAGAGCACTTCATAATACTGAGTTTATGTTTTTAAAGGAGGTTTTTTTTTTTTTTTTTTTTTTTTAACAATAACCTAAAAAAAAAAAAAAAAAAAAAGTAACTTACAATATGTCCTTGAAAAAGATAAAACAAGTCATTCTAAGGTTGCCGTAAACTTAAATGTAGTAGCACAAGCAGCGATATACACCTCCTTTCCTTGAGTGTTCACATAATGAATATTCTTGTAAATTACAATCTTCCAATTCATAGAGTTTGTTTGTGAATACATGATTAAGTTCTCATCTCCAGGTACGACGACATGTTTTGGGTGGCTTTTTTTTTGTGTGTGTGTGTGTGTGCGTGTTTGGAAGGGGGGGGTTTAAGGGGACTGGTTTCATGCTCTCACTTGCCTGTGGATCTTCTGGAACAATCTCAGAAATGTTCAATTCTGCCGAGGAGGAATCATCACTCCGGGTGCCAGGAATAAGGACGTTCTCTGATGCAGTTGCTGTCGAAGACTGAGATCCAGAATCAAAAGAAGACTTTCCAGCAAACATCTTCCCTACAAACAAGTAGCAGATTAGCTACATTTTATTCCATTACATACTTCCCTTTCGAGGAATAAAACATAAGTTAAATTTGCAGATGCTATTTCTTCTTGTAATCACAAAGCAATGAATCCAAAGAACAGAAAAACAATTCGAACTAGCAAATAAAAATAGAAACAAGAAACAAGAAAATAAAGGGGGGGCCTACATACACCAAGCTTGTATTTGAAAACAGACAATTGTTTTACCCATCACTCATCTGCATTTTTCCCCTGATATGTCAAAAATTTTCTCCCACACTGTTGAGCTTTATTCTAATCTTAGCTCTATCCCAACCACTTCAAATCATCAAACAAATAGATATGAATTAATTAATTAATCTGGTCTTAAACATGAATAAAATGGCAGTATACCAAAAATTAAGAGAGTAGAAATCCTGAATAAAACATCCCTACGGTAAGAATTCTTTTCCTGTTCCAGAATTAGAAACAACTAGTGAACCATTGAAGCCTCCAATAAAAATTCCGCCATCAGCACACTCCGCACATAAATAGGTCGCACTGAAGTAATATCTTCTGTAGTCACAGTCTACCCATAGCATAGCATCTCGAGATTTTGTCGCGGTAAAATGGAAGTTTACTCTTTCTAGCTTATATCATCACTAAGAATCAATAGGCTTTTTACCCTGCATCGTCGTTCGTTCAGAATACAGAAAACAATCTCCATATAAAACAATTGAATACAACGAATAAAAAGAAAAAATCAAAAGCTATATTATAAGAAAAAATAGCACGAACAGATAATCCGCATGCAAATACATATGGAACTACACCTAAACATAGAGGGACAGAGACTAAGGGATACTCATACATGATTGGGGCTGGTGGTTTTTAAAGAAAGAGGAGAGACGGGCATTCCTCCGATCAGTACGAGAGCTCGATCCACTGCCACCCAACTTGTTCAACGATGGCACAGCAGGCAACCGCACCCCGGATAGGGTATAGACCATTTCCGCCACGATAATTTGCTTCCCCTTTCCCTAAAAAGAAAGAAGCCAAAAGGGAAAATCGCAAATTTATTCGATACTTAGTATCAGATCTGCCAACTCTGCTGATTTCAAGGCACCGAGAAATACGTGGGGTTTTGATATGAGATGGGGTTTTGATAATAAATATCAGTGGGTGATAATGGGAGTGCTGAAAACGGCCAAGCATTAGAGGGTACGTGTGATGAAGAGAGTTGCATGGGATGGGTGCGTGGGGTCGACCCCAATTTCTGCCGCGGGCTGCATCGTCAATTTGAAGGTATAAATATCCGAATGATTCCCGGTGAAGAATTGCGGGCCATCATCCCACGTGAGACTTCTGAATCTCTCTCAAAAGTTCAGGGCCCAAAAGGGTGTGGATGTGAGTTCCGATTTTTCCACTTCAATGTTTGGCCAAGAACATATATTCACAAGTTCATTGTCTAACTTTTAGATGAATAATGATATATATATAAATAAAAAAGGAAACTAGTATGTGGTACAGTTATACCGCAATTTTCCTGTTAAAATTGTATTTTGGAGGGATATTTTAGACTTTTGAGATTCGTTGTAATAATTCTTGCTGTCATCTATATATCTTTGCTATTCTGATTAAATTTATTTAATTAGATTAGTTGTTCTGATTTCAATTTTCCTTTATTTTCTTCTATCTTCAAGACAAGATTCTGTTTTTGTGACAATCTGACTTCATTTAAAATTGCTGATCGACGGATATTATATTTTATATATGAAAAATGACTGAGATTGTAAGGACTTCTCATTTCACCGATACTTATATATGGTTTTTTATATCATCCGGGCTTTATTTACTTATTTCGAAATTTTTTAATATATACACTCAATAAATATATAAAATAGTTTCTGATAAATAGTTTATAATTAACATTTTAAAGTTTATAAAATGTCTATTATCATATAATTACTAAGTAAAATAAAATATTTTATTTCCTGAGATCACGTAATTATATTTCATATCCAGTTTAATATAACAAGTATTAGTCTACGATAAGATAACAAAAATATTGTGGTTGACAGGTGCCTATAATGATATGCTATTCAATCTTACGTATTAATTATTATGTATAATTTATTTTGGTATTGCACGTACAGTGCACGGGTGAAAATCTAGTAGTAATAGTAGTAATAATAATAACTCTTTCAACTTTTATATTTTGCCCCATTTGTTTCTTGTGTTTCTTATTCCAGGATGAATAGCATGAAAATAATCTCCCACCAGATTATACCGTTAGACACTTGTGTGGCGTGCCATTAAACGTTACACGTGGAAAGTTTTCAGGACATTTGCTTAGAGATCGGGACCAATAGATATCACTTGGAGTCTTTAACCTTTACAAATTACAACCTTTCGGGTTTGAAAACTAACCATTAGGGTTAGAGCCTTTTAAAAATTAGCATTATTTTATGTTTGCGATTGTATGATCTAACTTGCTAGCATATTATACGAATTAATCTTTAAATTTACAAGATTACTTTTCATACAATGGTATAACATCACTTACTAATTTTTAAAAAGTTTAGAACTCCAGCTGCTTAGAAATCAGAAGTGAGGGATCCGATAGTAAAAGATTGTAAAGGTTGGGGATTTCTCCTTTAATTTATGGTAAAAGTAAAATGAGCTGCATATAGAAAGAAAAAGTGTATACTTGTAAAATTTAGAAAATACATGAGCTTTTTTTGACATTACAGAGGGATTGTAGGAAAGAGGAATCGAACCCTTGACCAAGGGTATAAATAACCAACACGGATGCCACTAGACTACAAAAGTTTTGACTAGAAAATACATGAGCTAAGATTATTTATTTAACCAAATTCTATTTTAAAATAAAAATGAAGGCAAAAACATAAAGAGTTTATGGCATGAAGGTTCGACCATATTATTGAGTACGTCCATCCAATGAAGAAATATCATATTAGGATGGTAGTCCATCTCAATCGAATGAAAATGAGATTGTCCAAAGAGTTAGTATATTTTAGATAGTTACTTGTATTATTTTTTATGTGTGTGTGTAAAACCCACAACTAGTAACTTAAAAATATTTTCATACGCATTTTTTATTGCAATATTTCGTGGAGCTCACAACTACATATTACTTTGGACCCCTTTCAGATAAAGATTTTTTTTTGTTTAAATATTCATTCTCTAATAAAGTTTATAAATAAATATGTTTTTCCAATATTAATAGAAGTTATGAACCTATTCAAACACTAATGTTTTGTATCGTAGCATATAATACCAGTACGTATATGAATAAGAAAAGGCTGGCTTGGACTAATATATGATATTTTATTTTATTTTATTTTTTGGGTTTTTTTTTGTGGGGAGGGGGGGGGGTTAGGAATATAAATTCTGACTTGGAGTATAAAATCATTGTCTTCAGCTTGAGAAAAATTTGTATGGGTTGGTCGTGCAACATCGTTGTGTGATTTCTTGAGAATGTGGATGTCCAAAAAAATTTCTGGTACTCTAAGAGTATCTGAGATAGTATATTTCAGATCAATCAAAAACTCACGTGTGCGTGTTTAAAAAAATCCCTATTTTAACAATAAATTGACTTCTTGTATTATATCTGTTCTTAATCTGTCTAATAGGGTCTAGGATTTTGTTTGTAAATGCCACAATTGTAAGGATCCATGGGCACGACCTGTCACCCAAGCAGCAATTGGGTGACAATTTACCACAAACTATCCCGACAAAGGCATTTCTCTTTGGACTTTAGTTACAGATGTGCTTCCTAATCCCATCATGCTCCCAGAGGTACAGTCCCATGCCAGTTCAAACACACTTATCTATGTAAGGCACTACATATAACAAGGACAGATTTAGAAAATTTTTTGACTTTACGTAAAAGATTTTTTTTTTTTCCAACCAAAAATCAAAATAAAAAAATTTGGGCAGGCACAAGCTATAGCCTGTGATGGCCCCCCATTGGTCCGTCCATGGTGTACAAATCAATAATAATAATAATAATAATGCTATGCCAAACAAACAACTTCTATTTGGCTACTTGTAGGATTTATTACATTGCTCGTATTTGAATCTCATTAATACTTTTTTCTTACCAGATCCATCAGTAAATTTTATATTAAATGAATTCAAATAATATATTCATCAAAGTCAAGAAATTAATTTACAGTGGGAATCAAACACAACACCCTTAACTTATTTCTATGATTGTTCAAGGAGAAAATTTTGGGTCCTTCAGATTCATTCTCAAACGAAGTTTGACTGGGGCAAAGGAAAAGAAGAAGGGCAGCCACCGCATACCAATTACTGTTCCTGGACGATGAGTCAGAGAGGAACACAAACAAGTCAATTCTCACCGCAGAGTAGTGTTCACAAACCTCCAATAAGTTTTGTTACCAAATGTGTATCAATGCAGACCACATAAGAACAAAACCTCTGGGAAGTTTTTGAACATTTTCATCTCACGGCATAAATAAGTGTATCCCGAAGAAAAACATATCAACAAGCAGCAGTGTGTGTATACAATGACAGATAATATTTTGTTCAGTATCTGTGCAAAATATTTTATAAATATATTGTTCATGCCTAAGAGATAACGAGATTTCAAGCATTTGTGAAGAAAATAAGCATTTTGGGAACTGAAACTATTTCAGTATTTGATCAGTATCGCGGACAATCTTTTTTGAGGGAAGCACAACAGCAGCCACTGGATTATACTCTAGGCCACCACCTTCATCTATTATCAGTCTAAGCTCTTTGATATGAAGCTTCGCGTGATGACCACTTATGACAGCAGTTGGAGTTTTCTTTAATTCCTGTCAAATATCGTGCAGAAAGGGACGCGAATGTTAGGAAAAACAGATAAATAAAAATTCATTATAAAAAAGTATCAATAAGTCAAAAAGGTTGATTGAGCAATCACCTCCGGAATGTCCCATACGTTCTTCCTTCCACTAAGTTGTTCGACCTTAGGAATACTTGTGTCTTTTGCTTTCAAACACTTCAGTTGCTCCTCAACTCCTTTACTTTTCTCCAAACCAGCATGTACGGCAACCAGCTTACAACTCTGAGGCCCTCCTTCCATCTCTATCAATACATCGTCCTGCAAGTTTTGTTAGCTTTCACTTTGGTTCACATAGAATACGATGAGAGTAATGGTCCATCTCAATGCAAACAAAGACATGAAAGGACAAATAATAAAGGAAAATTAAATGGACAAATGAAGACTAGAAGCTCACCTCTTCATGCACCCAAACCAAGTCAGCAAGAAATTTCTTATGTTCATCAGGAGCCGCCTTGACTAAATCTGCACACAGTATAAACCTAACCCTTAAACTACGCCATCTACAAATTAGAAGTGAACATAATCTGACTGATGATTATACAAAATGGACATGAAACAACTGAGAAGACCGAGCATAGTTTGCAGTTTTAACTGTCAACTTTTATCATCGAACAAATGTAAATATGTACCCACGGAAGATATCAAGAATTACCAACTTGACACAAAACCAAATTAACAGAGAAATAAGCATGATATACAAAGCCAATGAGCAAACGATACAGGGAAATATTAAAAGAGGCATGAATTTATAAATACAGATAAAATTCACTGGCATGTTGCTAACTTCAATGTGTTCAAGCTACCCCTAGAAGTGAATTTGCAGGGCTCGTTATACTAAAGCTGTGTGTTTATTAGACCATTATTTCAAAGTACCAGCCCCACAACAATGCCTAAAGCAGATTAATAATTGAAGTAAACATGATTTGCAACTCCAATATTCTTTGGTTTACCACATAAACCCTGCTTGTGCTCAACTTTGCCTAAACACAAAAGATCATAACTAACAATCTCCCTTTTAATCTTTATCTGAGTAAATTAAGCACCATTTCACATTACTAAATTTCACAAGTAGATCAGGTTCTAAATTTTATCCAATGAAATCAAGCTGAATGTTTTCCTGAGCCGAAATCAGCATCATTTCTCTTGATGCACTGTTTGGATATAAATGTAACCCGCCTTCAATTCTTAACATCAATGATAAAACTAAATCGAGTGTAGGCAATACATACAAACCATCACCTAAACAAAACAGATATAATCACTCTGCTGCCAGAAAACAAGAGAAACAAATGACAATACACCAATTTCAGACAAGAACAGACAAATTAGAAACAGAAGTAGAAAGCAAAATCCATACCAGCAGAGCCATGAGGTACTCCGTAGGATTCAAAAGTGGGTCCAGCGTCATAAATCGAGCCTTTATATTCAGTATTCTTAGCATGATTAAATCCAGTCATTTTGCCAGCCCACCTCCTCCCTTGCAAATGCATATTCTCATAACCCTCACCTCTGTACCACCCTTCTCTCTCTTCATTCATCTCGTACTCCTTCCAAGTCTCCGAAAATGGGGACCCGTCCGGCGGGCTCGGGAGGAGCCCCAAGAATGCAGCAAATGCAAGGTCATGGTTCCCACAAAGGAAAACATGCGATTGTTTAGGGTACTTGGAGGGCAGAGAAATCAAGAAATCAATCACCTTCTTGGTGTCAGGACCCCGGTCGCAATAATCACCCAAGAAAATGATTCGGGCCGTCTCAAAATCAGTTGGGCCTAATAGACTTTCAAGATTCGACCATAAATTCTGCAACTTGGATAGATATCCATGGATGTCACCAATGCAGCACAAGACTCTTGATTCCTTTGGGTTCTTTTCTGCCATGTCTAGAATAACAGTTTATGCACCAATATGTGCTTGCTTGCGGTGACTAATATACTGCCTCACAATTGGAGTTGTGGAAGATGAAGAGGAATCGGTTACAATCAAACCAACTAAGATAGAAGTTGTGATGGTTTTATGGCATGGATTCGTCTGTTGCAATTTGGAAAAGACATTTTCCAGTTCGGTCCCTTGTTTTTTCGTCTCCACATGTTCGGTTAGAACGCCTTTTTAGATTATTATTATTATAATTAATAATAATATATGTATATAGGTGAAACAAAACAATTGTTCAAAAAAAAAAAATAATAATAATAATAATAATATGAACAAGAAATTACGTGGAACCAAGTCTGGGTTACGACAAATCTCTCACTAGACATCAAACCTCTCATTAATATGATCCCAAAAGAACCCTAAAATTTGGAACACTCGAAACTGTTCTCTTCTCCTAAAAACCTTTCACTGTCATTAATAGCATGAGTTTAATTGTAACTAGCTTAGGTTTCAAAATCATTGAATTTTTAACTTCATTGACAAATGCTTGATTGTCGCAAAGAGTTCAAATTCGAATTCATAATGTCTATCCCTTGAGAAGTTTGACTCCAAATTAAACTTCTTCTTTAATACTCTAAGAGCTCAAATGCATCTTAACTATTTCGACTATGATCCCTAGTATTTCTCCTATGCAGTGAAGACTTAAAGCATCTCTAATGGGATGTCAGAGACATACATTGTTGTGAAAATGATGGTGATGCAAAAGTGATGAAAAAATTGAGTAAAAGATGGAAAAATAATTGAAAAGAGAAAAAAATGAAAAAGAAATATTGTTGGATGCACGTGAAGTTTTGCTTCTTTCTCTTCCCTTAGACATTGTCCACCACACATAATTTTTGACTAAAAACGCAGAGAGAGAAGTTTTTGTGTTTTGGGGTGTTTTTTTTTTTTTTTTTTTTTTGGGGGGGGGGGGGGGCGGTGTTGACGTTACATATATAGTCCTAAAAATAATAACCTTTTGGATCATTAATCTTTCAACTAATAATTCAACAATTCCTTGAAACTTCAAAATAAAGCTCATGCTGAAGAATTTTTAGACCTTAGACCCTAATAATTCAACAATTACTCGAAACTTAAAAATTTTCTCACACAATTTCATTGTGCACCACAGCATGAAGTGTTGATGTGGAATCATAGTGATACTATTTGTTTAGTTTAGTTCAATTCAGAGGTCCGAATTAAGCTACGAAATTATTTAAGGGAGTTCAATTCGAGACCCAAGTTCAAGAATATCTGTGTTTTTTACACTGAAGTGGATAATTCTTCAGACACACAGGAAATTACAGTACCATACTGAAGTCTAAAGACACGATCTCTAGCCGAGAGAGAAGATTTCTAAGCCTCTTTTACATCAATTTTACATTCATCTCCACTGATACACCGTACACGTATTTTGCCGTTGCTCATTGATGCGAACTCCTCAATCTCCACTTGCACAGCCCCCACAACCGCAGTGCATGCATTCTATAACCTTCTCCTCCCGTAACTGCTTTGGTACTCTGCAGACACAGGTAGTTTGGAAGTTATGATCCCGAGGTTGGATGCACCTTAAGCAACAGAGCCTTTCATAACCGGGCTGCAGGTCAAACAATAAACATGTAAATTGATTGCACAAAACTAGGAACTTATGAATATGTAAGCACCCCATTGGAAGTAAACCGCACTGCACATCTAACAAATACATGATAACCGAATTTAAATAATCTTCTGAGTTCATAAATTTAAGAATTGCAAACAAGCCGAAATCACAAAGAGTAGTGTGCTATTTATCAATATTAGAGACTGATGTCAAGTCTAGTTGACATTTTTACATTGGGGGTGGACGGATAATTATAAATACATGAAGAAATCCACCCATTCAATATCCAATAAGAAAATATCAACTAGACCATAGACTATACAAATAACATTATTCATCTGCAAATACTCTTTAAATTAATCTTTTCTTCTGACCATGTAACATATTGTACACAGCAATCTTGTTTTCATTTGCAAATAAGTTTGAACACGGTAGATCTATTTGATCTGCTGTGATTATGTAATTGGATACTGTAACGAACCTTTTTCCATTTTGCAATCAAGTTACGATCTGCGTACCCCTCATCCAAGCAGAATTCATAGAGTTCCTTGGAAATTTCTTTCCTCCTGTGGTAAAGGTCAAAAATGTAGCGACTTTTCTGATGCGCTATTTTAAAAATAGGCCACAGGGCCTCACATTTTCTTTTACCGTCATGTGGATCATTCTCGGCTACCAAAAATAGAGCAAGCAAAAATAAGTACAACTTACTCCGGAAAATCAAGAGATAATATAATGAAGGATAAGGAGCACAAAAGAATTCAATATACTTTTGGTATAGCATAGAAAAGATGAAGACCTTCTCTCATCTTTGCTTGCAGTTCACGTAGAGTAGGTTCAATCAACTCCCAACCCTCCGGGAATTTTGTTCGATTTGTCTTCACCTTCGGCATAATTTCCCACTGAAACACATTAAAATTGGATATAAAGTTATGTTGATAAAATTAGAACAGCACTTGGTCACTAAGCACCAGTCATAAAGAACTTTAAATAAAAATGTCTTTCTACAACCAATGTCCATTTGCAACCTGTTCGTTCTTTCTTAAAATTGTAATAAGAATAACAAGGCTGCACCTTATTTACACCTCTAAACTGGCTAATCTTTTTTACACTTCTACAAAAAAGCGCATTTTTATCCCAAAAATGCCTAATATGACATGCCTTGAACTTAGGGACCAACTTAAAAGGGGATAAAAAAAGTAAAGATAAGATTGAAAAAAAGAATATTAAATAAATAAATAAAATAAAACAAAAAGGGGCAATGATGGCTAAGAATTGGAGGACAAATGTGCAATTAATCAATTTCCCTTACAATTAGAAAGACAAAAGCCAAAACTTTAATTAAAAAAATAAAAAACAAAAATGATATATAATAGAAAACAAAGGGAACAATGTCAGTTAAGTGGGTTTTAAAATGGGGCAAATTGTGCAAATTAATCCATTATCCCTTTTCATTTAAAAACAAAAGGCAAAGAAAAAAAGGAAGAAAGAGAAGCGGGCATGAGGAATGGGCAAGAGGAGAAAGCAGCGAGCATGAGGACAGAATAAAGGGGAATGACATCTTGGGAAAAATTAAAGGAAAGAGAAGAAGAAGAAGAACTAAGAATCACAGGCAAATATTTTCTTATTTACAATAATTGTTTTCATATAAGTTGTAAAATTTTCTTTTAGGGTTTATGAACCCTCTTAGGGAAATTCAATGTTAAGTTATAATTTTGTTTCTATAAGCTTAAATGATGGGGGAATTGTTCTTAGACATGAAACTAGAACCACATGAGGACTAGTCTTGGAACTAGGTAAATTAGTATGTGAAATTATAATTTTAGAGGGGAAATTAAAGCTGAAAAACTTTGCATAAAATGGTATTTAGGAAACTTAAGATATGATATCATTGTAATTTTTTTGATTAAGAGAAATTTCGATTAAATACAAAAAGGGAACAACCATATGTATAATGGACAAATGGAGAATTCTTAAGGAATTTGAAAGAATAGAAGGCCTGTAATTCGAATTGTAATTTGGTAAATGTTTTCCAAAATTGAATTCTTGGAGGCAAAGCAAGTAAATATGAATTTAATAAGTGAAATAAAGGCTGAAATTATTATCTAATTTGATGTTAATGTCTTAGAAACATGAAACTAAGAGAAATTATAAGAATAAGTGAAGTTATAAAGATTGTAAGTAACGGACAGCAATGTGTTTAAACAAAATTGTGGAAAAGAAGAAGAATTGAAAGTTATGATAAGCTGCAACCTAAAGATAGTTATACATTAAATTATGTAGTTGAATAGTAAATTGGGAAGTATTAAGTAAAGTAATAATGGAATTATAGAGGAAATTAAAGCTAGAATTTTTGTGTAAGCTATATTTAGAAGTTTAGCATATGAAACTATGGTAATTTGCAGAATTAGATGAAGTTTGGAATATCTATAAAACAGACAGCAAGGGTATGTGAAGATTAAGTTCATATATTGATTGAAAAATTCGGATATGAATGAGATGAAATGTTATAATTAAGGCTACAACTTGGCTATTAAGTGTTGTTGAGGCTTTTAAGGATGTAATATCATATTAGTTTATCAACTTAAATGACAAACTTAGTGACTACAAATTTGGCACAGCCTTACATGTAAAAAGAAAGGAAGGAATTGGCATGACTTTGATGATAAAAAGGAATTATAAGGGAGGGGAAATTATATGTTGACATAGGAGGTCAACCTAGTGAACTGTAGATGATTACACAAGTTATAGATGAATTTTAGTAAGTGAAATAGAGAAAATAGTGGAAGAATGAGACTAATTGAGTACATATTAAAGTAGAAGTACTTGAGATAGGAAAAGTTCATTAGGAAAGAATTAAATGTTAATCAGGATTGTCGTATAATGTCATAGGAAATGATAGAGGATTGAAAGGAAACGGAACACGAAATGAGCTAGAATTCTACATAGCCAGTGAGTGGAGAAGTTTTACTACTTTTTGAATATGAAAATTTATTATGCTTTTACTTTATTTGAATTTCATGAACTTATCAAAGTTACATGTTTCCTTATGAATTTCACAAAGTTGTTATGAAATGAAATGTATAAATGATTATGTTTATGTAGTTTCTTATAAAATATACAAGTGAGATTGATATTAAATGATTATTTTATGATTTTGAATTGATTATCTTGAAACAAAAGATGTATTTATGACATGCACTATAATTGCACCAATTAGTACCCTATGATTTACGTCTCCTTTAGGCGAGGTTATGCCACCTTCAGGCGAACGGGCTTCTGGCCTAGGGTTATGCCCCGCCTTTAGGTAAAGAGGTCATATGGTACCTACAGCCGAGGATATGTCCATGCTCATGTAACTAGACTTATGACTATGGATCCATGATTACAACTTACAGATTGAGATGATTATTATATATTTGAAAACATAGTTTTAAAAGGCGAGGCAGAGGCTCGCCTCAAGGCCTGCATCGGCTTGAGGTGGTTGTCTTGTGCCTTAAGGCGCTAGTCTGAGGCAATTTCCTTAAGAGGCTTACGCCTTTGGCAGTGAGGCGTACGACTCTATGGTTGCGCCTCAAGGGTCAAGAGGCATAAGCCTCTAAATTGGCATCCAATTTTGATTATTTTAAAATTGTTTTTAGTTTACCGACTAAAGTAAAAAGTTCATTAAAATTTGGATCGAATTACAACTCAAAAACTTAGCCCAATAGGTTGAAATTCGTGTTTTTCTCATAAATGGTTCTACCACATGTAGTCCACTCATCATACTAGTCATACACAAGTTACAAACTATAAGATTGTTCACAATAGTAACATGTGATGACGTACGTATTGGAATGTAGATCAATTTATTTTACTTTACTTGAAATAAGTTATTTGTTTTATAACGTTTGACCCTATTTGTATCGGTTTGTCGAGAGGTGTACGCCTCAACCGCCTTGACGCGTACGCCTCGCCTCATCGAGGAAAAACGCCTCAAGGCATATTTCTGGCTTTTCGAACTTTGTTTGAAAATTTTATTGTTATCGTCTATTTTCAGGCATATTTTTAAGTAAGAACGCATACTTATTTTCAAAAATTTCCACTCATTGGGCTCGTTAACTCACATATATTTTTCAAAATGATTTTCTTACCAGGTAGCAATTAGAGTTCGGGCAACTCGTTAAGTTCAAGTTGGCATTCAAAGAATTGAGCCACCACATAAAGTCGTTTTTAGAATGAATTTGTATTAACAAAGTACATATTCTGCGAATGTGCATGAAATATTAAGTTGAGTTTTTGGATTTGTTTAAGATTTTGGAAAATAATGCCAAATTGTCAGTCTTTCGGTAAATTGCATCGTTAGTTAGCCTTGATGGTAGATTTTAGCACCAAGAGGTTGGTTTTTGCCATCTGCACATGTTTCCCCTCAGGTCCTCTAGTGTACTTGGGGTGGGGCATGTCAAAATATCTTCATGATTATAAGGAGCTATAAAGTTTACATCTTTTTAGAATTCAATTTACCTTGGAATGAATGACGACGACTAAAATTTGGCCCCAACTCATTAATGCAATGAACCCATGAGACCCACACAATCACATAGAAATTGGCAAAAGGCAGCTAGTTATAATGCATAAGTAATTGGTATGAATTTGTGTATTGGGCAGTAAAATAATAATTATAAAGAAATGATAGAGAAGTTGAAGGGGTGGAACACTCCAAATTATCACTCTAAAGAGGAAAATACTAATGATGAACAAGCGACCAGCATGACCAACAGAAGTCTAGGTTCTTCGTCCTGTTAATCTTTTAGCAACCAAGACAAGCTAAATCAGGATTCACTGCAGGCACCCTATTGGAAGCCAGGGGAATCACCTAAGTGCTTGTTGGTAAGTAATTAAGAATTTTAGGCCAGGAAAAATGAATTTTTCATTGCACTTTTTGACCAGATGCGTAATCAATTTGTAGGTTGGAGTGAACACCACCCCCAACCTCTTTCTCCTGAGGAGGAATCTAATGCAAGCATCAAGAAAATGAAGTTTCAGTTGACCCATCTGTCCCGAATCATTTAAAAATTTACATTATTACACTTACCACAATTACAGACCGCATTATGTGAGGGCTATATGGTATTTATCCTCATTTTTGTCCATAATGAACTGGGGCATGGTTCAACCCCCCCCCCCAAATAAAAAAAAAAAAAGGAATCATATAGGTGGGCCACGCCCAGATGTAATATTGGCCTCACCAGGTCATCTTTGGTTCCAAAATCTGATAAAAGAAAAAATTTCCAAGTGAGATAAACTGCAAGATAGGGGAGAAGTTGGGATTTGGTTGGTGATAATGAGGAATCCATCTTTTTACAAAAAGAAATGAATTTTACAGATCGGAAGAGCACACGTCAGGATAACCCTGTTTATTTTTTCTGTCACCAACTCGCCCCTTTTGGCTTTCTTCAATCTAACAGTTAACAATTTTCATGATCCGTCATTTCCCATTAACTTCAGTTCTATGGGTGTGCCCCAGTCAAGCGAAGCAAGCGGCTGATCCATGGCCTTTATGGCAATAGCGCCTCGATTCAAGGCATGCTCAAACAACTTAAACCATGCCTATCAACTGCCTTTATTAAGAGATGTTTCTAAATTCATCCAATGGTATCCTAAGGGCAAGAAGTATCTGATATGGCAAACCAAAATCCTCCCTCAGTCAAGAAAAATGGAGGCTGTCATTGGCAAGCGGCGTCTGCAACCCAAAAATCAAAACCGTGAAACATTACCATGAGAACCAGCAAAACTGCCCACCATGATTGGTCTGCCATAGAGAAACAACTCTAAGATTATCACGTGAAGATCCTAGTTTCACCTTCAATATTAACTGTAACCCATCAAAACCTCCAATATTTTCACAAATCCTGTTCCAAGTTAGTTAATGAACTAAAGTCCAAAATACCACTGCTTAAATAGTATGATGCAGAGGCAAGGCAATTACTAGTATCCCAAATTGAAAACCTCATTAACAATAATGGACGCATCAAAAGGAAAAACAGATAGAGGGTGATGTTCCTGCAGATTCTTGCTGATAACAAATCTATATTCCAAATGTTTTTTTGTTACCATAAGTAAATTTGTGCGGATTTTTCCAACATTTATGTTGGTTTGTATCATTTCTTTACACTGGGGTTCTTTGGATGTAATTGAACAAGCATTTGTAATTGTAATTTCAACCCAAAAAAAAATTATTATTATTACTTTCTACAGGGACAAAAGTAACAGACTAAAAATTTCAAATGCATTTTGCGTGCACAATCTTTTCAACTCTCCCCAACAACCTCAAGAAGAAGAAGAAAGCTTAGATGAAAGAACTAACTGAAAAACCCTAATCTCATAAAATCCAGGCGAACGTATTCATAATTAAATAATCCGCTGTGGATAAGAGACCGTACCAGAGAGTGCAGAGATTCGGCCTTGGCGGAATTGGCAGTGGTGGAGGAGATGGCTAGCAACTAGGAGTGGAAGGTTCGAGTTCCGACTTTTTGAGGAGCACGTGATATCGTCCGGTGATGAGGAGAGAGCAACGGTTTCTTTGAATTCTTTTTAAATAAGTAAATAGCCCTGAGAGTCCCTAACCTTTACAAACATTTATACTTGAGTCCTCAATATTTGATTTCTAACGTTTGTGAGCCTAAACATTTTAAAAACTACCATACCATTAAAGGGAATTTGCAAAAGAGTCCTTAGATCGGAAGCGCAAAAATATCAACTTTCATGAAAACCACCACTCTCGGTCCTCATTCTTTCTTAACGCCCAAGCCCTATATCGTTACCATCTTCATCGCTTACCAAATTCTTCCACACCTTTGATTGACACCACCTAATGTTTGCCTCAATCATCTTAGCAGGAACAGTACGCTTGAAATTATTATTACCATTCCACTAAAGGGAAACCACAACACCACTGATGGAGGAGGATTCCACACTCTCCCTCATCAAAGCATGTAATATCACAAAAGGTTTCACCATTGTAGAATGTCCCATAGTAGAGGTTGCAATTATGGTAATTTGTAAATGACAGCTGACATTTACACCAGCATGTGGTATTTTCATAATACCATTCACTTATAAATGCAAGTTATAACGAACCTGAAAAATAAAACCCTCCTAATAAGAGAGATGGGCTTGATTCTTTTTATGAAAACACATTATAATCTCACGTACCACTGATTTGACAACTATTTATTTATAATAATAAATTTCAAACTTTTATTAAATTTACACAACGCATTTCACTTTATTATAATTTCTCATTATAATTAAATTTGAATAAATAGATTCAAACAACCACTCATTTCTAATTGGTCTATTTAAGCGGTCGGGGTAGCGAATGACATATCGTACTATCCACTAGTGCTAGAAAATTTTCAATCAAATTTTACTTAATTTCGTTTCTACTTCTCTATCTCCCCTTTTTCTTGCAAGAGAGTTGCCTTTCTTTATTCACAACTTCCTTTTCCATCGACCAGTGGATCCAGTACACTTGTTAGCCTAAAAGCCAACCACTAGATATCTGGCTCCAATTATTCCTACCCTTGCACTTATCATCCTGTTAAAACAATTTAACTTTTAGGAAGATAAGGCCTGCAGGCTGAGTTAAAGTTAGTTATCACTCGGGGGGGGGGGGGGGGGGGGGGGGGGGGGGGGGGGGGGGGGGGGGGGGGGGGGGGGGGGGGGGGGGGGGGGGGG